>CAWUER010000784.1:0-176145 GCA_963921195.1 Pegoplata infirma | reverse complement strand
TGCATATATTCTTAATTTTAAACATTGCACAGTGGGGTGGCAGTACGCTAAAGTACTTTTTAGGATTTTCTACTTGTTTTCTGTGCTTAACTTTTTTATTAAAAAAAACTATTGAAGAAAAGAAAAATGTTAAAAATGATTAATCCAATTTTTTATATTCTTAAATTAAATTGTAAATATCACGATTAAAACTTCTTTATTTACCAAATTTATTTAAATTTGATCGGTTTTTGTCCCCAAAATTTTTTGAGCAATATGTTTTTTATAAATGTCGTTTGTGAGATAAGCTTTAAATGTCATTTTTTTTTACGTAACGGCGATTTAAAAAAAAACGGATCTGACGACATTTTGTCGAAATTCATAATCATAAAAGGCATTCACAGTGTTCGCCAACCAGCAAATCGGTCCAGTGGTTCAAAAGTTATGAGCAAAAGATTGAATTTCGGCAAGGGTTTTTCGAGAATTTACGAGATAAAAAACACGCTAAATTTCGAAAGGCAATTCTGAGGATACCGAAGCTTGGCATATACACTTGTCGTTCCCCAGGCCTAGTTCGTATTGAATTTCAGCCAAATCGGTGTATTGGGTCAAAAGTTATTAGCAAAACAGTGAATTTCAGATTAGTTTCACCATAAATTCACGTGTTAAAAACCCGTTAAACATGTGTTAAATCATTGGTAAGTCACAAAAATATTTACAACGTATTTTGGTCACTCAAAAATATTTTTACACTTAAAAAAAAAATTACACTCGAAAAATATTTTACTAAATTATTTTTTTTTTTAAAAAGTACATAAAAAAAAGTTTTTTTACACAAAATAAAATATTTCTAAACAAAAATGTTATTTTTTTCACGTTAGAAAATTTACTGTCACTTAAAAAGGGCATTGTGGAGAGTATTCATAGATTAGACCAAGTCGAATTTAACTTTTCTACTTGTTTTTTCCTAATGTACTTTTTTTGTCAATTCTATACCCATATGAGTCGTATGTTAAACTACTTGACCATATAACCTCAACGAAGTGCGGCTGTTAAGGACAGATCTGGTTTTCAGAAACGTTGACTCCAGGGACTCCGTGACTTGACTTTTAGAATAGATGTTGACTGCTGTTGAAGACAAGACATTGCATCTCAACTAATCAGCCACTTTTTTATTGCCAGCATCTCTGCTTGGTAAACACTGCAATGATTTGGCAATCTTCGAGTCTGGCCCAATCCAAACTCTTCCGAAAAGACTTCGAAGCTCACTTGCTCATGTTGCTTCGATCCATATAAGGACGAATCTACTAACTGGAATGCAACCATCTAAGACTCCCTGAGTGGTATCATAGAGGGATAACAATCCACATTTTGTGACATTGCCAGGCTTAACCCAAGCTTTACCGAATAGGCTCTGTAGACCACTTTTTCATGTCTTCGGTCCGTATGAGAAAGACGTAATGGAGGCTCTACTAACCGGTATGCCCCCATCCAAGATTCTCTGGATGGTATCAAAGTTCTGAAGTAGCTCTATAAAACGCTCATAGAGAGAGCATAGTCCACATTATGTGGTATTGTTATCAGAGATGCCAACTATTTGAGAGGAAAACGCGCACAAAAATTTTATAAACGGGTAAAAAACGCGCATATTTGCTTAAAAACAGGGTAAAAAAGCATTGGACTGTTTTTGTAAATAGATAAAAAAAAGTTAAAAAAAAATTTTATTCAAACAAAATTTTTGATAAGTTCGTTGGTTAAAATTTTGAGCAACCGATATAAATCATTGTACAATCTTACATGGTCTGCATTTTCCGCTTCAAAAGCCAAATTTAGTCTTTGAACTTCATCCAGAACAGAATTCAAACATTAAACCAAAATAAAACAAGTAAGAAAATTATAGTCGGTCAAGACCGACCATATAATACCCTACACCAGATTTTCCCGGAAAATGGGCACCAAGTTCAAACATGGACTGATTAGATCCATATTTTGTCAAATCTTTAATAAATGTAAAAAGCACTCACAAATCAAATTTGAGTGGAATAGGCTTCTTTTTGTTGACAATAAACCGCTTCAACTGAATATCGGGCGAAATTTTCACATGGGGCCTAAGTCAAAAAATGGTCGATGATAATCAGATTTAATATAGTTATTAAAGACGCGTTTAACATACACAAACAGAATTTTAATTAAAAGTTTTCTATTTTCATGAAATTTGAGAGGTTTATGTGAAAATCGGGAAGGCGGTTTGTATAGGGGCTACAAGAAGAACTGGTCCGATTACTTTAAAATCCAGTAAAAACACGAAGTGACACATTTAATATACTAGAAATTTCATCAGCTTTCATAATCGCTTTTGAAAATGCCCATATCTTTATTTGTTGCGGTACAATAGTCAAATACCGTTATTCTAGGTGGGTATCGGTTGCCAACCGTGGTTTGAACTGCATACTGCTTTCCACAGACATACATCATAAAACAATAAAATATATACTTTGTGGGGTCTCCGACTAATATTTCAATGCGATACACTCGAAATAACAAAGTAAGTATACCGCCAAACTTTGTTTGGAGGCTATAAAAATTAATTTTAAAAAGCACTAAAAGCACCAACTGAAAATTTAAAAAGCACCAAGTTAGTGCTTTTTTCTAATTTGGCACTAGTCCAAAAATTTTCGCGTTTTGATACATCAGAAAGCATCTAGCGCGAAAATCACTAAGTTGGCATCCCTGATTGTTATATTTTTCAAGATCGCTTTATTTCCACAATCGGTACTTTTCCATTGCAGTGTGGTATTAGCTGAAGGAAGCTTTCTAATGCAGCCGTAGGTGTAGTACGAAGTGCTCCATTGATACATATCGGTTCCATTCCCTGTACCTTTGTGATATAAACAATATTAAATTTCGTCCCTAAAGCAGGCAACCAAGCTATAATTGTATTCGTTTTTATAAGCATGAGAATTCAAATTAACGTTCTCACTTATTCCATAATGTAAACTTCTTAAAATGACAAGTCCTGAATCCTACAGAGAACATGCGTGGATATTTGCCTGCGTCCCGAACAGAATTCAGACTTATTTTTACTTCTGATATCTCAGGTTCTTAGAGACGGACAAGCACACAGATACTACGTCCGTAGAACTGCTTTCGGAACTAGTTGTGCTTAGATTTTATGGATCCTGTTGTGTTTGAGATTACTTCAAACAGTCATTGATTTTAAAATAATTTATGTGCAAGTATCGGGAAACTTTCCCGAATATTGCTTAAAAACGTCTCAAAGATAAAATACATACATATTTTGCTGCATAACTTCTTTAATAAATGATTGAATTTATTGACTTTTATAAATATATTTAATGATCACGTACAAAACATCTACATGAATATCCATCAAAATAATTATCCAAAACTGCGATAGAAAAAAAAGTAATAACTCTTGCAAAAAATAAATAAGAATCATCAACAAAAATGTGTGTTAGACTGCAGTAAACATTAATGTCTCAACTTCAAAAACAATATTGAAGTTTTGTCTGGAAACTAAGACGGTTTTTCTTCTTTTTTTTCGTCCAGAAAAATAAAACAAAACACAAAGGATAAAGAAACTTTTCTTACAACTCATTGTCTGCCGGACTATTTATTTAACTCTACTCATACATTTAATATCTATCCATCCATCTATCTGTCTTTCGTTCATTCCTTTTTCTTCCTTATGCTGCAAATCGACAGCAAAACTTCAATATTTCATTTTGATGAACGTATGTTGTTTTAGGTTACACGAAATGATGAACAAAAGTTAGTTTAACATTGTAAACAGTTACTCAAATAATTCTACTACCATCAGTTTTTATTTCTGTTATAATGATTCAATATAACGATAGATTTTTATTTCTTTTTTAACCAGTCGGCAAATAAAATCACCGCTGACATACTGCTGACCTTCCCTTTATAAAATGTCTGACATGTTATTACAATTTTTCCAAATGTCACTAAGGACAAGTCATAAGTTAGTCAGCGTTTGTAGAAAAGCATTATGGTGGGCACCTATGCTGGTGGGCTCTACTGACCAACTGCTGGCTTGCCCTTGGTCACATTAGGAAAATTTGTATGAAGATGTCAGCAATTTTATAAAGAAAGTGTCAGCAATATGTGAGGTGTTTGATTTGTTTTCGACTGGGTACCCAAACTTTTTCGAATTTCAATAATGAGGTAACCCCAACATCGCCTCGTGGTTTCATAACTGACATCATGTATTTCAGACACAAGTTAAAGTATTCTGTCTTTTTCCTAAAATATTCCAATGTGTATCCTCAATTACAAATGTCAACATACATACACATCAGACAAGATGTTATCCTTAAACTTTAATTTGGTATGTTGCAAAAGGGTGGAGTTTTTGCTGGCAATATTATTGTTGCTGCAATTACTTTGATGTGCTCCTTACACAACACATACATGAAAAGATGGATGTATGGTACAAACATGGTCGAAGGTAGTGTTGACGTGACATGGTCAGTGTAATATTTTTATTTTTGTAATGTCTCAAAACGATTGTGAAAGATTGAAAGTATTATATTGTTTGAAAAGGTCAAAGAGTTTTCTATCTCTTTATTTGTGAATGAAAATATATTTCTAATTGTCGTGGCATTTCTTTGCTAATGATAACAATTAATAATGGCATAAAGAAAATGTTCTTATAATTAAGTTAAGCGTTAAAAGAAATGAAAGTTTATGTGAAATTTTTAGATGAGACAAAGTCGTTTTAGTTTTATGAATAGTCTTAGAAAGGACTATAAACAAATGAAATACTAGGATGAAGTCTTCGAAATCACCTTAGTTTTGAAGTAGCGTCGAGGCACCACATACATGTTGAATTAAGTGTGTTGCGAAATTAAGAAACTCATGTCGGACAGCGGGAGAACTTTTCTGTACACGATTTAATTTGATTATGGTTTTCTTTCACAAATTTTTAAAAAAATATTAAAAAAGCAAGTAGAAAAGTTAAGGAGTAACTAATCTGAAATTTACGGTTTTGCTAATAACTTTTGAACCACTAGACCAATTTGGCTAAAATTCAGTAAGAACTAGGCCAGGGCAACTACAAATATATATGGGGCATTCCATGTCCAATCGGACACTTTGAAAAAATTTTTTTTAGATTTTCCCAATTTGTTTACAAATAACAGTTGGAGCAAATTTTATAAAAATGTAATTTTGAACGGAATCCTACTTAGTGAGTAGAGATAGGGCGTAGGTATGTTTCAAAAAAATGTTGTAGGTTAAAAATAAATGGGGGTCGGTCTCACTAATGGCCCCTCTCGGACGCACCATTGGACCGGTAGAAGCTGATTATATAAAACAAATTTACAAAAAATAAAAAAAAAATTTTGGGGACCACCTTAATAATTAAAGATAGGGGGTAGCTGTGTTCAGAGAAAATGTTTGAACTAAAAAATATTGTGGGTCGGTAATACATTTTGTTGCTCTAAGGGCACTATTAGGGCAGTTAAGCGTTTGGAGCAAATTTTAAATGTTGTAGTGTAAAAATAAATGGTGGTCGGTCTCACTAATGGCCCCTCTCGGACGCACCATTGGACCGGTAGAAGCTGATTATATAAAACAAATTTACAAAAAATAAAAAAAATTGTATGGGGACCGCCTTAATAGTTAAAGATAGGGGGTAGGTGCGTTCAGAGAAAATGTTTGGACTAAAAAAATATTGTGGGTCGGTAATACATTTTGTTGCTCTAAGGGCACTATTAGGGCAGTTAAGCGGTTGGAGCAAATTTTAAAAAATGTCGTTTTGTGTGGGAGCCCCCTTAGAAATTGGAGATAGGGTATTAGTTTGTTCCAAAGAAATGTTAAGACATTAAAATCAATGGGGGCGGTTTTATGAATGACCCCTCTAAGACGCACTATTGGAGCAGTAGAAATGATTTTAAGATTAGAAAATTACAATAAATTTTTTTCAAAAAATTTAAAAAAAATAGTAATAATCGTTATCCCACGATCCTTCTGGGCAAAAAAATTTGTAGAATCGATAGAAGTTTTACACAAAAAAATTTCAAAAAAAATCGAAGAGTACAAACATTTTCAAAAATGAGATTTTAATTTTAAAACTTAAAAAATCGCATACTAGAGCGCTTTTAAGAATTTTTTGTGATTTTTTTTTTAAAAGTACGTAAAAAAACAAAAATTTCGAAAAAAAAAATAAATTTGGACCATTATTGAAGAAGTTATGAGTAAAAGAAGTTTGAGTAAAGGAACAAACTACCAAATTTTAAAAATTCGATATCTTTTGTACGGGTCATCAAAAAAATCTTGCCACGAAGTAGTTTTCGAAGGGTACTAAAAAATGTAAACAAATTGGGAAAATCTAAAAAAAAAAAATTTTTCAAAGTGTCCGAATGCCCCATATGCAAAGCTTCAGCATCCTCAGAACTGCCCTGAAAGTTAGCGTGTTGTTTATCTCGGAAATTTACGAAAAACCTTTGCCGAAATTCATAACTTTTGAACCACTGCACCGATTTCGCTGGATTGCAGTTCCAATCTGACCAGTTAAATGCCGAACTAGGGTTTCTAAATTCCCGGACTTTTTCAATTCCCGGAAAATCGTTTAAAAAAAATCGTATTCCCGGGAATTCCCGGGAATTTTTTAATTAAAACAAATTTTGAACTTTACCATATAAAAATTGTTATATTACAAATTATGGTCGTATTTTCCAATTTAAAACTTTTTTTTGTGTGTTCTTTTGTAAAATAGTTTTACTAACCTCTTAAATATACGTAGAAAGTTCATAAAATCAATTTTTTGTATAAATATTGGACCTTACCATAGTTTTGGTATTTGCATTGACGTATTTCCACTCCATGCAAAATTGTTCACAATTCGGAAATACCCGATTTTGCATCAAATGCGGTTTTAATAACTTTTTGGAAAATTTTTCTAATTTTGACTACGCTATTAGGCTTTTACGTCATATATGAAATTTTAAGCTGAAACCCAGGTTTGTTAAATATTTTTTAAAATATCGGTATTTTTGTTTAAGCACTATAAAGATTTTGTTGTTCTGAATATGAAATACTAAATTTCTTAAAGACGAAATCATTGGAATTTTAGATTAAAAAAACTTTTGCCAATTTGCAACCAACATTTGAAGTGAAATTTAGTTTGATTCCGTATTTTATCACGCAATCGATTAAAGAAAAATAATTATTAGGCCTAAATAATATGCAAGCTGAAGCATATCCTCACTAGTTTTTCTTTAAAAATTTTAATTCTTTCAAAGTTTTAATGTCATTTTTATTAAATCATTTAAGATTGTGTTAAAAATGTGTAAATTAAATATATTTTTATTAAAAAATTAGCGACGAATTCCCGAAATTTCCCGAAGAAAAAATCCCGGGATTTTAAGAAAAATATTTCCCGGGAATTCCCGGGAAATTTTTCCCGAATAGAAACCCTATGCCGAACATATGTGTTCGCACATTGGGTTGAAATAAAAAAAAGTGGCGCTTTATTCAAAACTGAAAAATTTTTTTTTTTTACAAAAATTATTAATTTAGGGTTAAAGCATAAAAAATTACACTAAAAAATCTGTCACAACTATTATTCTGAGTTGTTTACTTTTCTTGCAATCCGCCGTCAAAATTAAATAAATTTTTGTGTTTTTGAATATGGTGCTAAAAGTTGAAAATCAACTTATTTCTAGAATTTTTTTTGGTATTTATTCATTCAAAGGTAATTTTTTTTAATATGGAACCATCAACCTCATGCATTTCCAAATACATTTCTGTTTTTGTTTTTTGAAAATTGTTGTAAAAATATTTTTGAAATATTTTTGAAAAATGTTCCAAAATTGGAGTATTTTTAATACTTGATGGAATATAAAAAAAAATGTAGGAGGTTGTTATTGCTTATACATTGTGATAATAAAGCATATAAGCTTTAATTTAAAAGAAAAAAAAACGTCCGCGTTTAATGCCGTTATTTTTTTATTTAAGATTTTATGAAAAAAATATGGTGGCTTCAATAACACTTCATCACAAAAAAACAAAAAAGTTTCTGACCCAGAAACTAGACCCACGATTCTGCCATCAGAATTGAATTCTATAGTTGGAGTTTCCTGTGATTTACAAGGAAAGTCCGCAAAGTGAACCCACCTAATTTCCTTGTGAATTTGACAAAGTTACAAAATTTTTTAATTTTATTTCTGTATGTAAGGTTCAAGTCTGATTTATTACGTAGAAAATAACAGTATTTTAAATAAAATCCGTAAAAAATTGCAGAAGTTACATGCATTTGAACAAAAACGCGTTATTTCAGTTTTATACAAAAAGAGTTGTATTTATGTTGTGAATTAATGCGTTTTTGTTCAAATGCATGTAATTTCTGCAACTTTTGATGGATTTTATGAAAAAACCTCTTATTTTCTTCGTAATAAATCAGACTTGAACATAACATAACGAAATAAAATTTTAAAAAATGTTAACCTATTGTTGGTCAAATTTACAAGGAAATCAGGTCGGTTCACTTTTGCGGACTTTCCTTGTAAATTGCAGAAAAACCCAACGGTAGAATTTAATTCTGATCGCGGAATTGAATTTAGAAGGTAAAAATACACAAGTATTAGTAGGTCTAGACCTTTTTTGTGGGTCTTTGTAATCTATATATAAACAAGAAAGAGTGCTGTGCCAAATCTGAGACAGGTGGTTGCTAGTAGTAATTGAGGGGGGCAAATTTTCCCCCAAATATATGTTTAAAAATTCATTCTTATGCTTTTTGCACTAAAGAAATACAAGATTATCATTATTTAAAAAAAAAATGATTTATTCCTCGACATTTTCTAATTCTCTGGGTCCAAATGTAGGACTTTGAACTTTTTGTGGCATAAAAATGTTGCATTTGTTAAATAAAAACACAAAAAATCATGTAAAAATAAGGTATTTTTCAGAGGTTGGTTTAGTTCTTCAAGGGGGAACTTTTTTCCCCTGGTCCGATTTTGCTCATTTACGAACTTAACCTGCCTATGAACATAAGACATATTCGTGCCAATTGTCTGGAGTCTAGCTCTTTTATTTTGGACTGCATCGTGTTAACTACAGACGAACAGACGGACGGACATTGCTAGAATGTCTTAGAATCGATCCCTGATCATAAATATATATACTTTATGGGATCCTAGACCGATATTTTGATGCGTTACACACGGAATGACAAAGTGAGTATACCCCCATACTGTAGTTGGAGGGTATACAAATTAGTTCATTAGTTAAATTTTTAGTATTGAATACCCACGTTTTATTTTGAGTGTACATTTTTAACAATTTCTCAAAAAAAATAAGAGTAAAATGTTGGTGTTTTACAGAAAATTCTGTATTTAACTATAGCCCAGGAAAATAAGGAGAAAACAAGGGCAATCTGCGCAAAATCAGATACGTTCTTCGAAAATTTGCACAGATCTTTTTTTTGGCAATATAAATAAGGGAAAAAAAGTCCCAAGAATTCACCCGTGTCCTTGCTGAGATATTGAGGTCAAAGGTCACAACAACCGAATTTTTTACAGTTTTTTGTTAATATCTCGCTCGATATGCATCGAACGCTTTAAGAGTCTATTACAAAACTTGTAAAATATAAAATTATCTACAATATGTTTTTTAATACTTTTTTCGTATCTCTCACCGTTTCTGAGATATTAAGGCCAAAATTCACAAAAACCAGATTTTGTATAGTTTTTTGCTAGGGGGCACGTGCCCCCCCCCCCCCTTTTCGATTGGAAAATTTTTAAAAATTAAAACACTGCAACGCATTGTACAAAAAAAAGAAAAATATACAGATTTCAAAATATTTTGATTTTTAAAGAAAAGATTTTAATTTAAAAAAAAAAACTCCGGAGTGTGATCTAATTTCGTTTCTAAAAAGTCATTTATATTGAAATATCTGTAAAATATGTTTAAAAAACACATAAATTGGTTTTATCTAATAAAAATTATGCATCAGGAAAAAATGTCTAAAAAAATGTTTAAAAAAATTTCAAACTATAAGATTTCTAAGACACTTTATACTAAATTGTGAGATTCTGAAATATTATTTCTCAGATTCTGAAAAGATTTTTTTATAGATTCCTTTTTTAGATTCTAATACATTTTTTCGTCAGGAAAATTCTTATATTTTGGGAGATTTTTTTTTTTATTGAAAAATTGTTAGATTCTGAAACATTTTCTCTATAAAAAATTGTAAAATTCTTAGTATTTTTTTTATAGAGAAACTTTCAGATTCTAAGCTATATTTTCCATAGTAAAATTTTTATGTTCTTAAATATTTTTTTATACAAAAATATATCAGATTCTGAAACAATTATTATATAAAAACTTTTTGATGCTGATAATTTTTTTGTATCAAAAAAATTTTAAATTTTGAATTTTTTAATAGAAAAATCATCACATGGCACCACGGAACAAGCTTCAATCTAAAACAGCGCGATCAGCAGACTTTTTAATGAATATTAATTTGGAATATCTTACAAAAATTTTTGGATATTAAACTTAAATTTTCAATTTACACTTTTCCTGGGTTAAAATTGCACAAAATAAACAAATGCACTAGAGATGGGCACATGAGCAGATTAAAGTGTGATTCACGTGATTCACGCGTGATAACGCATGAGTGTGACTGAATTCAACTTAAATCACGTGATTGTGAGTGGAGAAAAAAAATTTTAATGTGGATTTATTCCAGACCATGGTTTCTGTAGCCACCTTTACGTCATCAGTGGAGAAAATTACATTAGATTTAAATTGTTTGATTTTTGTAAGACTGTTTTTCGCTGAACTTTAAATTTTGCAGAAAATTTTGAAAGATTTTTGAAATTTTAGTTTTTGAATTTTTTTTTTGGTATTAATAACAGTTTCGTGAGTGCACGTGAGTGTGAGTTGTATTAAATTTACTTACGTGATTGTGAGTAGAAAAAATATGGTCATGACTGAGTGTGCGTGATTCAAAAATTCCTATCGTGAGCGTGAGTGAGTGTGAGTCAAAAATCACTCACGCGCCCATCTCTAAAATGCACAAATACTCAAAAATACTTAAACCTCAAAAATCTACGCAAAATACACCCATTTTGGGATCTGCTGATTTTAGCCGACTCGCACAGTGGGAAAAAACACCAATCTGGCAGGAAAAAAATCATATCTTCTAAACTATTGGTCTGATCCGATAACAATACCTGGAGATTTTATAGCTAAGGATATGAGCTTTTTGTATAATGAATAATAAGAAACTGTTTTTCAATACAGGGTGCCCCAAAAGGTGTTATATACGACTACCTCAGGAGTATTTTTTTTTGTACCTGTTTGCTGTGGAAAATTATGTTTAAAATAAGAATTTTATACTTTTTGAAAAGTAAGTGGGGTTATCAAATATTGTAAGTGAAATCTGATAACATTTGGACATACACCCTACATCCAGGATAAAACTAAAATAGGAGTCTTAGCACCTGATTGCATAAGCATATACGGATTTTTAGTTAACCTTTTGTCAATGTATAGTGCCACTTCTGGTGTGTATTATGTCGGTGCTTCAGAGGGGTAAAATACGGATTTTTTCATCTTTGTAGCCCTTTTTGGTGTTTTTTTAATTTCATCTAATAATTGGGCTGCATCTCTCTTTCCAGATTTGTACAGACTTACTTTCGTAGCGACCAATAATTATTCCTTGATGTTATTTTGTACAAGATCCGAAATACGACTCCTCTTGGATTTTTTTGTCGTTTCCAAAAAAGTCTTCAAAGGACGCGAGGTTGTGAAGGTCCTGGTTCTTCGTCTTCTACTAGAAAATCTATATTTTCATTCAACCATATATTGTAATGATTTTCAAAACTATATAAATTGCGAGAAATACTGGCCCATCTACATTTGAATTTACTACATAAATCTCGCACACTAACAGTTAGTTTTTTATAGCTATCATTCTCGTTGCAGATGTTATTTCCAAGTTTGGACAAGATATAATTGATAATTGTTGAGTTCCGATCAGAAGCACTGTCGCATTTACGCCAAACTTCAAATATCTCTCTCCGTTGAAATGACATATCAAACAAATTTAAATAAACCAAAGAGTTTATTAACCAATTCAAATATTAGTATTAAATTTATTATTATTTATAACAATATTTTTATTAAGAATTTTTTTCACCAACTGAATGCGACTTAAATCGGTTATTTAAAAATCATAAAATCAAAAATAATTTAATTCAGCACGAACTTTTTTCAAGATTTCGACGCTCTACTATGTTAAAAACAAATTACTAACAATCCTTCGCGATTCTCAACATATACGTGAGTCGCGTTCATCGCTGCCTAGGTTTAGAATTATAATTATTGAAAGACCAAAATTACAAAAATAATTTTAAAAAATCGCTACGCAGGCCTACGCAGCTAATTTTTTGAACAGTAATACTTCATTATATGTAGAATAATCTATAATTAAAGATTAAGCAGCATCTGACAGCGTTTTTTTTGTAGCTCCATAAGAATTTAAACAAGTTAAAAAAAATCGTTGTTTATGTAATTCGTTACGGGGGAGCCTTCGCAAAACAGATAACGTATGGAAATTTATACATAATATACCTAATAGCACCCTTTAAAAGAAATCAAACACTTGGTAGGTAACGGCTTACCCCTTCCGATACACGGCGATGACAAGTTTACTATTATTAACAGGGCAAGGGGGTTCATGTAAATACATGTTTGTTGTCGTTAGCCTGAGAAAAACTTAAAGTATTTATCTTTGCGGATCATCGAATTTCGTTAAAAATGGCATTGATTTGTTAGTGCATATTTTTGCATATTTTGATGAAAATGCATGTTTTTGCATATTTTGCTTAAACTACATATTTTCTTGCATATCTTTTAATATTTTTTACAAAAAAATGGATTTTTTTGTTATTTTTACTTCTTTTTGTCCGTGCATTTTGATAAAAAAGAATAAATTTTTTTTTTGTCAAAAAAATAAGCAAAAAGTTGGGCAGTGTACAATCCGGGAAAATATTAATACAATTTTTATGGAGTAATTTTGGTCAAGGATTGCATCTAAAAAACTGCATTTACAGTTAGATAAAACTGATTTTTTTTTTCTTATTTTTCCCGTATAAGGATCTTAATTGCGCATCGTTTTGGAAACTAGCATTTTCAATTTAGAAAAATCAGAATTCGGGACGCACTATTTGTAAATATTTACAGTAGGGCGGAGCAAATTTCGCTTTTTTCGAATTTCGAAAACGTCAAGGTCGGGAAGGTTGCCTTTAAGGGACGATATTAACACAAAAATATTGGACCTGTAGGACAAAACAATTTTTTTTTTTTGTATTATTTTATTTAATTTGGCCTATAATGAATTTTGAAATTAATTTAAAAAAAAAAATATTTTTCGAAGAAAAAAATTTTTTACAGACAAAATTTATTTACCACAAAAAAATTTACCACAAAATTACTTTCTCAGTAATGTCCGAAAATAGACTAATATTTTAAGCAAAAAAAATCAAAAACTGTTTTTCACTTTGTTAGGAAGTTTCCAATTTTTAAGTCAAAAAAGGAACCCAAAGCCATTGTCCTACAGGTCCAATATTTTTGTGAGTTAATATCAACCCTAAAGGCAATAAAGGCAACTTTTCCGACACCGACGTTTTCGAAATTCAAGAAAAAGCTAAATTTGCTCCATTTTAATTTACACGTACATATAAATATTTTTCGCAATGGGACTGAACGTTATGTTCAATTTTTAAATGCATATTTTATCAAATCAATTCAATTTTTAAATGCATATTTTATTAATTTTTACTGCATATTTCTTAATTTTTGATACATATTTTTAGCGCTAAAAACACGATTTTTTTTGCATGAACTTCCTTGCCCTGATTATTAACAACTAACTGTGAGAGCCCAATAAATTGTCAACATTTGATCGTGTGTAATTCCCTAATGGGTTAACTAAACTTTGAGTTCTTAACGGATTAAAACGCAGTCACTATCCCACTTTAAAATTGCATTATAACTTTGTTAAAATCTGTTAGTTATATTTTGAATTATTTCCCGCTAGATTGGCAATTTTTCCCACTGTGACTCGGTTTGCTAAATTTCTGTCTGGATAAATTAGGTCGAGTCAGCAGAAAAATCTGTCAAAACAGACATTTTTATGGCTTTAATTTATGACTCTTACTTGAAGCAATAAATACGATTTTTTTTAATTCTTCAAACTTAAATATTTCGATAATGGAATAATAGAATGCGCTTACTTACGAATACGTAGCAGTAGAACCACAAAAAGGCCTATGAAAACAATTATGATATTCCAAAACATATATAAATAAAGATGAAATCGTATAAGGGGGGGGGGATGGTGTAGTCCTAGTTAAATCGGCGATGACTAAAAAAATTTGGAATTTGTGCTCCCCCGTTTTCAAATTCCTGGATACTAAAAAACTAAAAAAAAGTTTTGAGTAAATAATTTAATACAAAATTTAATAATTTTTTTTTTTTTTTTTATTCTCTTCGCGTTTTGAATTCTCGTTTAGTTTATAGTTTTTTGTGTATGTATATGAAAGTTTGAAATCATCTTTATGAAATTTTCCAATGTCTTCAAGACATAAATATATTTGGTAAAGTTTGAAAAAACATTTTTTTCGAAAAAAAATGTGAAACTTTTTTAAACTTTTTAAAAAAATAAATTGATAAATTTTGAGTAAATTTTTACTTGACACAATTAAAAAGTTACTTAAAAAATTTAAAAATTTTTAATTAAATTTTTAATAGTATCCATTAAAATTTTTTTAGTAAGCATTTAATAATTTTTTATTAAAAATTTACTCAATACTATTAAATCGTTTACTGGTGCAAAATTGAGTAACTTTTTACTCAATAGTATTAAAAATTTACTCAAATTTTTTTTTTATTTTTTTCTGTGTGATAACATACATATTCATATCTATTTACATACCGATCTATATGAAATTAGATATGACATATAATGTCGGGAATTTTTAGATATGGCAGATAAAAAGATATATGATTTTATTTATAATTATATCCCGAAAAAAATTTTCTAAATTTTCTAAGTCCCGGACAATTAAATAAAAATTAAAAAATTTTCAAGTCCTAAAAAATTTTATGAAAATTTTCCAAACCCGAGTAAAAATTTTCTGGTCTAATCATATATAATTTGATACAATCTTATATGAGTTAATATGCTTCCGTATAAATTTATATAAAATTGTATCTATCACTTTGATACGGTTGATCCACTTTATATGGTTAGATATTGCTCCATATGTGATTAGATTCGTATTTTGGTTTTGCTCATCAAATTATATAAAAATTGAGATTATAAGATCAATTTGATCTAATTAGATTTGACCAAATTCAGGATCAAATTGTATCAATTTTTATATTTTTTGATCTAAAATAATACAATTAGATATTATTTGATACAACCATTTTACGGATCAAATTAGATCTATTCAGTAAAATTAGCATAATATTTTTACTAGGGAAGTCCCGGAATAAAAAAGTCATTTGGAGTAAAAAAATCATTGAAAATGTTTTTAGGAGAAATTTTATTTTTTTTTGAAAAATTTTTAAGTTCCGAAAAAATGTTTTTAAATTTTTAAAGACACAAACATTTTTTGGAATTTTTAAATCCCTTAAAAATGATTTTAGAAAAAAAATTACAAATTTTTAATAATTTGCTAAGTCCCGAAAAAAATCCGAAGAATGCAATAAAAACTCTTCTAATTGATAATGTATCCAATCTGATAAAATAATTTCTAATTTCACGTTTGAAATTCCAAAAAAATTCACCAGATTTCATCTAATTATATAAAAATTTATCTAATTTTAACAGATAAGATATGATTTAATACAATTAGATAGACCCATTTTTGGGATCAAACTTAATCAAATTTGATATTATTTTATCAAAAATAATAGAATTTGATACAATCGTATAATATTCGATCCGCCAATTTTCGGATCAAAATTAATATGGATTTACATAAAAGCATATCTGTTCATATATAATTAAATATTGCGTCATATAACTTTTTTTTTATTCGGGTATAATCGGTACAAGAAATAATGACACCAAACATGAAAACTGAAAAGGGCATATCTTTAAAACAAAATCGTGTATTACTAAAAAAAAGTGCTACGTATATAATTAATCTAGCTTTTATTTGAGTCTGATCTAGAGCAGATTGTGTAATTAATGAAAATGCTACGAAGGTCGAATTGTAAAATTAAGTTATTTTAAAATATTTTTTAGATACAAGTCTCTCAATGTATAGCTATTTTTTTTCCAAGTTCACAGGGTCGTGTTTTTAGTAATAATTCGTTTGTTTATCTTCCGGTATCAAAAAAGTTACAGATTAGGATTATGTTGTTAGAGTGCCTTTTTTAGACCTTTTCAATTTTACCTTTAACTTATTTGTTAAGACAGGAAGTATTTTATTGTGTCTTTTTGATATAACTTAGTGTAGAGTAATTAAAAAAATCAACAAAAAATATTTCCTGTGTTAAGAAAAAACTTGGAGGTCATAAATTAAATGGCATGAGAAACGTGTGTCTCTTACAACACAATCCTGGTCTGAAACTTTTTGTTGATCGGCAAGTTATATGATACCTTAGGATAAACAAATAGATTATTACTAAAAAATACAAAATTTTGAAATTACAAAAAAACGAGTTTTTTTTTTGGGAAACATATTGGGAAACCTTTATCAAAAAATATTTTTATATAATTTTATTTTCCACCTCGCTCTCGTAGCATACACTTAAAATAAAACCTATGCCAAGGCTGCAGAAGAATCTGCCCATTTTGAGCTAAATCAGAAATCTGTCGAGAAAAAAATACTTTTTTTTAAACATAGTTGCTAAATATTTCTGTAAAATTAGAAAAATAATCTGCTGATTTCTGCTATTTTCTAGTAAAAATATCCATTTCAGCAGTAAAATCTGCTTCAAGTTAAGATTTTAGATTTTTGTTTAGACTTTTTGACAGACTTTTTTTCCTGAGTGTATGCATAAATTACACAATCTGCTCTAGATCAGACTCCAAAAAAAGCTAGATTAATTATCTACGTAGCACATTTTATTTTTTTAGTAATACACGATTTCGTTTTAAAGATGTGCCCTTTTTAGTTTTCATGTTTGGTATCATTATTTCGTCCATATCTCAAAAACGGTGAGTGATACGAAAAAAATTGTAAGGAGAAATTTGTACATACTTTTATATTCTATAAGTTCTTTAATATACTTTTAAAGCGTAGAACTCATATCAAGCGAGATATTAGCAAAAAACTGTACAAAATCTGTTTTTTTGGAATTTTGGCCTTAATATCTCAGAAACGGTGAGAGATACGAAAAAAGTATTAAGAAACATATTGTAGACAATTTTATATTCTACGAGTTTTGTCATAGACTCTTAAAGTGTACGACGCACATCGAGCGAGATATTAGCAAAAAACTGTAAAAGCCCGGTTTTTGTGACATTTGACCTCAATATCTCAGCAAGGACACGGGTGATTTCTTGGGACTTTTTTCCCCTTATTTAGATTGCCAAAACTAAGATCTGTGCAAACTTTTAGAGAACCTATCCGATTTTCCGCAGATGACCCCTTATTTTCCTGGGCTACGATGAAATTAAGATTACATAGAAAAAAGTAAAAATAGACACAGAAAATAATATTGAGAAAAACAATTTCAGTAATCACTTGTTTAAATTTTAAAAAAAAAATTTAGTAATTTTTTAATTGACGCAGATAAAAATTTACTCAAAAATTATAATAGTAGTACAAATTTAATAATTTTTATTCTCTTAATGTTTCGAATTCCCATTTAGTTTATAGTTTTTTGTATACGTAAGTTTGAAATCATCTTTATGCAATTTTCCTATGTCTTTAAGACATAAATATATTTGGTAAAGTTTGAAAAAACGTTTTTTTGGAAAAAAAAATTTGAAACTTTTTTAAACTTTTTAAAAAAATAAATGGTAAATTTTGAGTAAATTTTTACTTGACACAATTAAAAAGTTACTTAAAAATCGAATGATTTTAATTAAAGTTTTAATTGTTTCAATTAAAAGTTTACTCAATTTTTTTAGTAAGCATTTAATAAGTTTTTATTAAAAGTTTACTCAATGCTATTAAATCGTTTACTGGTGCAAAATTGAGTAATTTTTTACTCAGTAGTATTAAAAATTTACTCATTTTTTTTTATTTTTTTTCTGTGCAGATAAAACTTATTTTTTGGTTTAAAACAAATACAGAGTATTTCGCTTAAATCTGTATTTTAGCAGAAAACTCGGTTAATTATCTGTAAAATTAAAATTACAAAGTTAAAAGTAATATAACCGATGAAACTTAGTTTTTTTTGTCACAACATTTTCTTTAAATCTGTATTATGACAGAAAACTGTGTCAAATATCTGTTGAATTGAGATTTCAGTCATTTTACAGAGTAGTTTACAGAATTATTATTTTAAGTGTACGTTATATTTTCAGTTTAAAACTAATTAAATTTTTTTTGTGCAAAACAAGAACAAAAAAAAATTGTACAGACCAAAAAAAACATTTTTTTTACCATTAAAACACTTTTTCAGTAATGTCCGAATTAGTGTTTGGTAATTCCCGGACTTTTTGATTTCCCGGGAAACGGGAAAAAAATTATTTCCCGGGAATTCCCGGGAATTTTCATTATTAATATAAATCATAAAAAAACATTAAAATTTGACCAACTTTTTATTAAAAACTGTTTTATTAGAGATAAACCATTAATTAAAACATAAAAAATCAACAAATAAAAGTTAAAAATCCTGAAATACAATAAAACAAAACAAAAAAAATATTGCAACTTTTTCCCCACAAAAAATCGCAAAAATAGCTAAAAATCGCAAAAAAAAATTAAACGGCGTTATTCGAGCAAAAACTAAAATATTTGGCAGCACTTTTAATACTTTTTTTTGGAAATGTCAATTCTAGGTTCAAAATTTGTATATTTTTTTGACAGTCTTAGCAAAATTATCATTAACCGACGTATATTTTTTGACTTTTTAAGTTTTTCATGATATTGTCATAATTTTTACACTTGGTCAGTTTTCCTATGAATATATATTAGCACTGTTCTTCCAAATAGAAAAAATACGAAAAATAGCAAATGTAATTACACCTGTAATTAAAAAAATATAAAAAATTAAATTAAAATAAATGTTTTTTATGTAAAATGGTTTATTTTATAAAATTTCCGGATTTTCCGGGAAAAATTAAAAAAATTCTCGGGATTTTCCGTCAGTGTTTTCCCGGGAATTCCCGGGAAATTCGACCCGGGAATTCCCGAAACCCAAACACTAGTCCGAATATAAGTTCAAAAAATTTTTTTTTTTCACTTACAATTAGTTCGTAATTTTCTGAGTTTAAAGTCAAAAAAAGTCCAATATTTTTGTGAGTTGATATCGACCATAAAAGGCAACTTTTTCGAAATTTTTCGAAATTCGAAAAAAGCTAAATTGCTCCACCCTACTGTTCAAATATTGTTATTTAAAAAGAGTTCGAAAAAAGCTCTATGGACCAGCCAGAAAGCCACAATAAGTATGTTAGCAATCTCAATTAGGGTCTACCGGGTAGGGGTAGAGTCTACCTAGTGTTTGGGGTCCGGGAATTCCCGGGTCGGATTTCCCGGGAATTCCCGGGAAAAGACTGACGGGAATTCCCGGGAATTTTTTTTAATTTTTCCCGGGAAATCCGGGAATTTTATAATATAAACCATTTTACATAAAAAACGTTTATTTTAATTTAATTGTTAATATATTTTTTTTTATATACAGGTGTAATTACATTTGCTATTTTTTCTATTTGCAAGAACAGTGCAAATATGTATTCATAGGAAAACTGACCAAGCGTAAAAAGTATGACAATATGATGAAAAACTTAAGAAGTAAAAAATATACGTCGGTTAATGATAATTTTGCTAAACTGTCAGAAAAATATAAAAATTTTGAACCTAGAATTTACATTTCCAGAACAAATATTAAAAGTGCTGTCAACTTTATTAGTTTTTGCTCGAATAACGCAGTTTTTTTTCGATTTTTAGCTATTTTTTGCGTTTTTTTGTGGGGAAAAAAGTTGCATTATTTTTTTTGTTTTGTTTTATTGTATTTCACGATTTTTAACTTTATTTTTTGATTTTTTATGTTTTAATTAATTGTTTATCTCTAATAAAACTGTTTTTAATAGAAAGTTGGTGAAATTTTAATGTTTTTTATGATTTATATTAATAATATATATTTCCCGGGATTCCCGGGAATCCCGGGAAATAAATTATTTTTTTCCCGTTTCCCGGGAAATTGATAAGTCCGGGAATTCCCGAACACTAAGTCTACCCCTTAACTAATCAATAAGCCAAATAATCAAAAGTTTAAACTTTTACATTTTGTTTTATGATTGCATTTAACAGCATCATTCACCTAGTTATTCTTGAGATTTTTCAAAACATATATTTAAGTATAAATATTGATTTAATTTCCAAAACTAAATAAGTTTTCAAAAATTAATGATTATTTTAGTGTAATTACCTTGTTTTCACCTCATTTACGGGTGTTTTGGTTTCCATCAGGAAGTTCAATTGCATGGCAACAAAATACATTTACTAAACATTTAAACACAATCTATAAAATATTTATATAACCCAATATAATCTATATAAATTTTATTACTTACATTTACTAAACTAACAACAATTAATTTAACCAAATAAAATAAATGACTTTCTAATCGAACATTTTCTTCAATAAAAACAATGTTTTCTTCCACAATAAGAACAATAACAAAAATTTAAAATATTTATTTTAAAATTTGAAATTGAAATATCGCATTGGAAATAATTCCAAAACTCATTTGAAAAAAGTCTATTACTTGTTTTACTCTAAATGGCGTTGAAAGATTTATATGTTTGCATCAAACAGCGAGATAAATTACTGACAAATACAAAATTTTAAAGATTTGAAGTACACTGGGCAGAGATGGAAACACTTGGTAAACACTCACAATGCTACAACTAGTCGATATTAACTGAATAAAATCTTTTGCAGACCTTGAAGTGAGGAGTTTCTTTTTTGGAAGCTCCCTTAGGGAGTAGAGATAAGGTGTAGGTATGCCGCGAAAAAATGTTGGTGGTAAAATTAATGGGAGATGGTCTTACATTTGAAATCAAATCGCTTCTTATCGGTGCAAAAGTAAAGAGATTAAAATCCACAAAAATTGGCCCAGAGTTGCTCCTAGCAGTGTAAAATTATTTTTACACGCCAACATTCGGCTGCATCGATTTTTACTTATATACATATCATGTTTGAGCGGAAAGGAGTCGAAAAAGTTTACATTGGTTGTCAAAATGACTCCACAAAATTTTCGTGAAAATACAAAATTTCCTTACGCGTTTGAAGTAAAAACCACAAAAAATTACACATTTCATCTCATTTTTGGGCAACCAAATTTGTATACCCTCCAACCACAGTATGAGGGTATACTCACTTTGTCATTCCGTTAGTAACGCATCGAAATATCGATCGGGCCCCCATAAAGTATATATATTATTGATCCATGATCGATTTTAAGACATTCTGTGAATGTCCGTATGTCCAAAATAAAACAGCTAGCCTCCTGAAATTTGGCACGAATATGTCTTATGGTCCTAGGCAGGTTAAATTCGGAAATGGGCCAAATCGGACTAGGGGGAAAAATTTCCCCTTCGAGGAACTAAACCAACCTCTGAAAAACACTATATTTTCCATGTGTTTTTTTTATATTTTTGTTAAAGAAATGAAACAAGTTTTTGCAAGAAGAAGTTTAGAGTATTGCACTAGGACCGGGGGACTACAAATTTTTTTTTTTTTTGCAGGCCCCCTCTTTTTAGGGCGTGGATATAAAAAAATAGTTTAAATAATGATAAAATTGTATAACTTTAGTGCAAAATGCATAATAAATAAATTAGTAAAAAATTTTCAAGAGGATGAGGTGTCCCCCGATACCCTCCCCCAAGGCCCCTCACAAAAAAACGTCCCTGTAGTTTTTTTTACATGTTGGAGGGTATAAAAGATTCGGCACAGAAGAATTTTACACCCTTAATTCTTTTTGTTGGTGTTACCTATTTGGAAAGATTGTACTTCCATGTCTACCAAATTCTCATTCAAAAATATTTCAAAAAAAAAAAAAAATTCGAGAAGGATCTTAAATTTAAAAATGGATTCAAAAATAATTTTTGAATTCTACACATATTTCAAATCTCCAAAATTATTTTTTTTAATTTTCTCAAACAAAATTGCAAAAAACTTAAATTTTGATGCATTTTGTAATGCTTTTCGTTAGTTTTTTGTTAGTAAAACGTAAAAATACTTTTAATTAATATTGCTTATTTACTCAAGTACCAAGTTTTTTAAAATTCAGAAATTTTTTTTCTAAAATTCAAAACAATTTTTTTCGTTTACCCGAATTAGCCAAAAGTGCCAAATGTCAAATAATCGTTTAATCGAACAATAAAAAATCTCGATTAATTGAACACCCTATTAAATACATTGGTTTCGCAAACATTTTTTAATATATAATATTGTTTATATATATTTAGTCCTTTAAAATTCCTAGTTGGAACATAGGGCCACTACAAGTGATTTCCATTGAATTATGTCTGTTGCCAATCTTTAGCTTCGCTCCAACTCTTTCCAGCTCACACTGGTCGATCCAATTGGCCAAAAATGAAAAAAAAGTCAAAAGTTTGTCACCAAAAGTTTGTCACCAAAAGTTTGTCAGTATTCTCTATTCCTAATAAAAACAAGGTTTTAAAATTTTGAGCTGTTTTTGTTTTGTTCAACTGTACTCTTTAAAAATAGCTTCAAAAGAGATGGCGGTTTAACAGTTGGTTTTTGCAGTGTGAAGAAGTGGAAAATTTGGTTCAACTTTCAATTAATTAAAACCATATAAAAAACTTTTTGTTTAAATAAATCAAAATGAATATTGAATTAGAAGGTATTAACTAAATTTTAAAATAATTACAATATGTTTAGCTTGTTTTGGAGTTTTTATAAATTGAATATCTCTCCAGTGTCATTGTTAGTGTTTGTTCGTCAATAGATTGAAATTTAAAATAGAGTTTTAGTTGTGTTCCCTCCTGAAATTTCCAATCGGATTTTTTTTTGGTTTATTAGGTAATATTTCATGATTCTAAAATTGGTAATATCAGCTGCATTCTTTTGCACGTCTTTGAGTTATCTCCCCCATATCAAAACGGCCTCGTTGTTTTGGATGTCAAATTTTGAATTTTTGTGTGGTGTTTTGTTAATATATGTTCGCGTTGCTCTGGTATTGTTATGCTTGCAAAAAAATGGCATTGTTTATTTTCTTTTTCACGGACTTTTAATTTATTTTTTCTTAATTTTATCCTTTTTAAGGGTAGTTTAGACCAGCAGACTTGTAAAAAGACCTGTCAAAAATGTCTGCACAAAACACTTGTTTTGACAACTTTAACACAGGCAAAATAAATACATTTTTATACACTCAAAATAATACATAAGTAGATTTAATAATTTTTTTTTGCTAATGCTGGTTAGCTAACTTTTAGCAAATTTTTAGTTGAGATGAGCATGTTAGCAAAAATATCTTGTAAACTTCATTTAGCGCATTAGCGATTTTAAACAAAATTTGAACTAATTTTTTTTGCTAAATTTAAAATTGAGTTGACCAAATTTTTACAAGCTTTTTTGCTAATATTAGCAAAAATAAATGGTAAATTTTTTTTTATTTTCAGAAAACTTAAAATGGCGCTATCGGAAACTAAGCCAGTTAGAGCAAAATGGAGGCCATTTTTGGTTCTCGGGCTCTATATAGTATCGCCGCACAGTGGTCAATTTCACGAGATAGCGGTCAAAACTCTATAACTTTTGACCGGATTGGTATTTTTTTAAGCAATTTGTTTTGTTCAATAGGAGGGACTTTAAGCTTCAATTTGCGTGTTCAAACGTAAAAATCGACTGATAGGAACGTAAGTAATGTGGAGTTAAAAATGCATTTTAATTTTTTGTTGAGTTTCCATGTAAAAGTTGAATATTTTGACATTTTAAATAGGTATTTTTTTTTATAATATCTTATTTTCTTCAATCGTTTTTTACAACCAATACTTATTTATTATTCCTAAACTTAATTTTGGTCAGAAAATGCTAACATTTGGCCCCTGACATTTATTTAGTCTCAATATTCACAGGGGCCAAAGGTTGGTTTTTTTGGAAGAAAGCTAATTCTTGTGAGGATTAAACTGAAAAATAACACTGAAATTCCCAACAATATCAATACCATTTGGATATATTATATATAGAACACAACATCGATAAAATTTTAAGTAAACTTTTACTATTGATTTAAAGTGCATATATATTTTATTTAAATGTATTAATAAAAATTTATACTAAAATTAGAAACAAATTATAATCTTTAAACTAGTATTAATTAAACAATATTATTAAAAATTTCTTTCAAATAGCTTTGATTTTCATTTTGCAGTAGTTGTTTAGCTTCTTCATCTAACTCTAATGAGGTTGATTTCCATTTTTGTCGAATACTGGACATATATGGGTCTGATGTGCACAACAAAATATTAATAAGATTTTCATTAGTACAATATCTGGAAATTTTCCTTGTATTGTGCTCGCGAAAGAATCTGTAGTCTTTGTTCCTTTTTTCTTGCGCTTCTTCTGAGAGATCTCCAATTGGAAGCATATTGTGCTGAATTATTTGTTCCCCATGGAAAAAAATTTTGTGAACTGTGGTTGGCATATGTCTCCAAGAATATTTTTGGTTATAAAGGGTTGCTGTCTCATTAGCATACTGACCAAATTTTTTTGCATCTATCTTTTTGCTACATGCTATAACTTCTAATATGATTTGGAATCGTCGTATTAAATCATAATCTACTCCAGTTATAGAAGCTGCAGTTTCTGGATCGAAAAAAAATCTCCTTGCTGTGTTTCCATCATTAGAATTTCCTTCTCCTTTCTTTGGCTGGTCAATTATAAGGCCTATCTCACGGTATTTTTCTTGAATATCTTTTTTTTTTGCTTTCTTTTTTCCAAATTTTCTTTGTTGTTTCTCACTGTTTCGCCTAACGGGCCAAATTCCAAATCGTATCCCAATTTAAGAATATGCTCCATAAAACGCATTCTAGCATGAAGAGGTGACATTCCAAATTCATATGCTTCATTAAAACTATCGTCTTGTGTTGGTGGTTGGCTCAATTGACTTGATGTTTTTTGGCATATGGTGCAGCTTGACGAAGACTTTGTTTCGGTTAAAGCTTGTGCAACTTTTCCATTGATCATTGTAAGTGACATTTTAAAGTTAACTTCGATGCATTGGTCATTAAATTCAAATATCACTGGTTGAAGTTCTTTAATTTCATCTCTTATTTTGCCAACTTCTTCAGTTATGACATCTTTAGTTTCTTTTTTGTAAGCAAACTTTATTGGTCTACAAAATTTTGTTGACGAGGGAATTTCATTTCTCCATACATCTATCTCTGCAGCTCTACTAGTTGACGGCTCTGAACCAATATAAGTTTTTGTTAAACGTAATGGAACGAAAGAAATCATGAATAAATTGGCATCTGATGAATTTTCTGCATTACATTGTTTGTATTGTTTCTGGCCAGAGGACCCATCACATCCCCATTTAGAAATTAAAGTCATGCTGCAATTTTCAAACTTCTTTAAATAGTCAGCATCAAATGTCTTTAATAATCGTTTTGCAGTGTGTTCATGAAGATCCTGCAATTTTATTTCTGCTGAACTTGAAGTTACACTAATAGCAGTTGGTGAAGGTAAGCAATCTTTTTTGGCAGAAACTATATCTCGATATGATGGAAAAATGATCGAAATGATGAAAATTTGAAAGTTCTATTGTTATGTTTGTCAAAATTTTGATACACCCTTCTATGTGACTAGGTCCAAATATGGGCCAACTTCTCCTAATTTCAACAGAATTATTTTTTGGGTCAATAAGAACTCTTGTACAAAATTTCATCAAAATATATGCATAATAGCCACTTTCATATACAAATAACGTCTCAAAAAATATGACGTGCATTTGTACCGAATATCTTACCTTGGGTCAGAAAAATTGCTGTAGCTCAAAAAGTGCAGTCCCGATACATGGACATGTATATATAGGAATGTAGGGGAGAGTTAGGACTACAAAATTGTAAATTTGTGTTTTGACTCAGCTTGACTCACAGGAGTTGTGCTCTATGAAGTAGGAATATTCCGAGAAAATTGACCTTTTTTAAAAAAAATATTTAAGTTGTTCTGAAAACAGTAGAGCTTCAATTTTTTTACCAGTAATAGGAAATAAGTTAAGTTACAACACAAAATTTATTTCGTATAAAAATCTTGAAAAACAAAGTTTTGATCATTTAAACTTTAAAAATTAACTAAAAATATCATAAATTTACTAAATTCTGAAAAATCCCATTTTGGACCACCCTGTTCTCAGTGAAATAGTTGAAATAGAGTTCTAATTTTTTGGCTCCCGAGGTTTACTACTGTCTACTTTCATATGAGTCTAATAACTTTAAAATCGGAGAACAAAAACCAAAAGGAGTTTTGGCCGCTATCTCAAAATATTGACCACAGTGCGCCGGTCCTCTTCACATGTGTGGACCCTAATGGGTCCTAACTTTTGGATCCAAAAAAGTTAGCATTCCCGAAAATTTTAAAATGCTCATATCTCGGTAAATATTGCCGACACAAAAAAAAGTCCAAAAGCATTTTCGTAGAAATTAAGAATTGGAATTACTCCTCTCCTAGGAGTAATTCCAATTCTTAATTTCTTCAAAAGTTTAATTTAAATGGCTAATTTTAATCTGACACACATTAAGTGTGTGGCAATCGAAGGAGTGCTGATGATGGAAGGGTGGCATCTTCCGAAAGCTGTCGACATCTCCACTTAGCCTGTGTTGTCACTTGATTTTTTTCAAATTTTCTCATTGTACAGCAATTATTATTTCTCAGAAATAATTAATATGGACTCAAACCGAACTAAATAAAAATTCAGTTATCCAGTTTTGTAATTCTCAAAACCCCGGTGGTCCCCTAAAATCACGTATCTCAAAAACTAAGCAAGGTAGAGCGAAACGGACACAAATTTTGGATCAAAAACTATGACGATTTTTAAGGAACCCAACTAGGTCTAGGCCCATCGGGGTCTGGACCTATCGGGTCCGAACCCAATGGGGTCCTCAAATGTGTATGAACTAAGTTGAAATAAAAAAAATCTTGCTTAACTAATTTTTAGCAAAACGTTTTTGCTAACTTTACCAAAAAAATTGTGGGTTCAAAATCAGCAAATTTTCTTGCAGGTTTACAAGTTTTTTTGCTAACTTTACAGTTTGTTTTTTTTTTTGAGTGTAATGTGACATACGGGTGGTTCTCCTCATCTTTTGAAATTATTCAGAAAATGATTTGACAAGCGGATAAAAATTTAACATACTCCGAAAAGATGAATCTTACCGAAAAAACGTATCGTCTAAACAGGTTTTAAAGAGTTTTTAAAGTTTAAAGAATTTTTGCAATAGGCACATGTTATAATTGCAAACCTTCGCACTCACATGTTTTTGATATTTGGTGCTTAGAAAAAGGAACAAATGCTGAAAAAGCTCGAAAATTAAAGGATATCGTTATACTAAAAATGAAGAAAGTCATTTAGAAACACGCTTAAAATATAATTTTAAAAACAATTTAAATTTTGGCAAAAATGCTATCATATAAAAACAAGAGTTCGAAATAGATATTCTGAATTATTATTATTATTAGTTCCTGTTGTTCATAAAGATATTCTGAATGACTTGCCAAAAAGGAGTAGATTTCATTAAAATCACACACTTGACTTGAATCAAGACCGAGGACGTCCTAGATTAAGTTTCGGAAAGTGTTTGAGGAGGATAAAGCGACGAAAAATAGCAGAAATTGATGTCTCCGCTGCTGATGATTCGCGATTTGATACATTTAAAAAGAATTCATTAATTATGCAAGCAAATGTTAGAAGTGTTATATCGATTAGAACTGAAGCAGGTTTAACAAAACATCAATTTTTCTAGTACCTATAGTGACAGTTTTTAAAAAAAAATTGATTTTTGTTGCAGTGATGCTAATGCAATGGTTCCCAACCTTTGATTCTCGCCCCACTGGGGGGCAATTTAAATGATTCAGGGGGGCAACGAGCAAATTTTTAAGATTTTTTTTGTTAAAAAACTAAAAAATATTTATTTTAGTTAAATTATTTAGTTGGATGTTGAAAAATTTAGCTAAAAACTTTGTTTAAAAGATGGTTTTAACAAAAAGTTTGCTTAACTACAAGTAAATTTTGAATTTTAAAACTAATTTAAAAAATTTACACATTTTTCTTGAGTGTAGGGGGGACATTTTAGTTTTTTTAACTTAAAAGTGGGGCATGACCCAAAAAATGTTGGGAACCATTGTGCTAATGTAAACCAAAAAAATGGAAATTTTTTTTTTTTTTATTAATTAAAAAAAATATTATATCAAAATAATATATTATGGGCACGATAGGTACTTGAGGATTTAAAAATCTACAAATCAAAAAAAAAAAATCATCAAAATCAATCAGTAGTTTTTGCTGCACAAGTGCAGCCAATTTTATCCTTTAAAAAAGCATCCCACAATTGGGTGGCAACCCTGGAAACTCTATTTAATCAAAATTTAAGTTATACATTTTTTTTAAAATATAACGATTTTTGTCTTTCATATAAAAAAAAGAATTAAAAATTATTGCGTATTTATTTTTTTATAGCTGTTTAAAAATTGTTAATATTATGTTTTTTTTTTAGTAACAACCCCCCTTCACCTTTTCATAAATTTTTATTACATATCTATATCGTGAACCTATATTCAAAATATGCCAACTCAAATTTGACGGAAACGAGTTTCCGATGGCAAATAGCTCCCCTATGTAATACCTATCTGCCATAAAAATTTCAGAGCAAAAAACTAATTTGTTGTCGTTTTACATCCATTTTTGTTATTCTGCTAACTCAAAGTACATATTTTTTTGTTGGAAATAAATGCCAACTCCCATTGTAAATTTCCAAAAATTTTTCAAAAAATTTTTTTAAAAAAATTAGATCACATATCATATTGCATTTGCCATGCTAAACACGAATCTTGTAAAGATTTTGATATCTAATGACTGGTTCTCGAGATATTGCCATTTTGAAAATATCGGTAAATAGTGTTTGCAAAAAAAAAATTTGCTTATGTTTATGTAACTTTCAAACTATTTATCAGATTGAAACATTATGAATGGGGCAAATAATGTCAATGATATAAGCTTTTAAAATAGCTAGTTTGGAGTGACCCTTTTGCAATACAGCGTGAGTTACAGAGTGCCAAAGTTGATTACCCTGAGATTAAAAGGCTTTCGGAGCTAGTAACTTTTAAAAATATGCAAAGATTTTTAATTTTTTGTTCAATTTTTGCAATTACCGTACTAAGGATAACAAAAACCAAAAAAAAAAAAATTTTAAAAATTTTTCCAAAAAAAATGTATTTTTATTTTCCGACAAAATATGCCAACTCTAAAAAAATATTTGTTTTTTGATATAGTAATAAATGCCATCTCAAAAAAATACGCAAACCAGTGCAAAATATGAAAATTTTTGCATAGGTAAAAATTGTTTAGAATATTTAAACCATCTTGTGGAAGGTACATTGTTTATTTTTGCAATAATATGCGAAATAACTACTTTTTTAGCTCTCCTGAACAGTAAGCTTTTTCGAGTTGGCATTTATTGAATATAGTTCGACGATATATATAATTTCCCTATTTGTGTGTTCCTCTTTTTTTGTCTATCCAGAGCTTTTTGAAGCCCACTGATGAGCTACAAAGCTGAAAATTGGCATGCTTATAGTAAAACACCTGGGGCAGATCCTAACGTAGCCGGATTTTCGATTTTTTGCCTGTGGGCGGAGAAATAAGCGGGAAAGTGGGCGTGGCAAAATGCAATTTTTTGACGTTTTTGCTTAATTTAAAGCCCCCAAATGACTTAGGAATCTGAAAATTTCGTAGAATATAGTCCTAACGATGCCGCATATCCCCAAGTAGTCGGATTTAAAATTTTCGCAATGTGGTCGGAGAATTGAGGGGAAAAGTGGAGTGGCAAAATTTAGATTTTTTTAACATTTTTACTTCTTTTGAAGCCCCCAAATGACTTAGGAAGCTGAAAATTTCCTAGAATATAGTTCTAACGATGGTGCATATCCCCAAGTAGTCGGATTCAAAATTTTCGCAATGTGGGCGGAGAATTGAGGGAAAAGTGTCGTGGCAAAATTGGGATTTTTTAAAATTTTTACTTCTTTTGAAGCCCCCAAATGACTTAGGAAGTGGAAAATTGCATAGCATTTAGTTCTAACAATGTAGCATATCCTAAAGTAATGGGATTCAATTTTTTTTAATTTGTGGAAGGAGAATTAAGAGAAAAATGGGGCGTGGCAAAATTGTGTTATTTAATATTTAATTTGAAGACCCCCAATGATCTATGAAGATGAAAATTGGCATTTTTGCTTATTTTAAAGGCCTCTAATGACTTATGAAGCTGAAAATTTTCTAGCGTAAAGTCCTATCGATGAAGCATATCCTGAAGTAGTCAAATTTTAAATTTTTGGACTGTGGGCGGAGAATTGAAGGAAAATGGGGAGTGACAAAATTGAGTTTTTTAACATTTTAACTTCTTTTGAAGCCCCCAAAGGAAGCGGAAAATACACAAAATTGGCATGTATATAGAAGGTTTCATGTGGAAGATCAACACGAGCCTGGATTTTTGATATCCAGTGTATGGGTGGAGAATAAGAAAGGCAAAGGACGTGGTAAATTTATTTCCATCTATTTTATGAATATATATTTTATTTTGTTGTGTTTCTCTTATTTTTTGTGTATCCAGCGCCTTTTGAATCTCATTGATGGACTTAAAAGCTTAAAATCGGCATTTATATAATAAAACACCAGGGACAGATTCTTACGAAGTCGGATTTTTTGCCTGTGGGCGGCGAATTACGAGAAAAAGGGGACTTGGCAAAATTATTTTTTTTTAACATTTTAGAGTATTTTTAAGCTCCGCCCCAATGAATACGGAAGCTGAAAATCCCTAACATGTAGTCCTAACTATGAAGTATATTCTAAAGAAGTTCGATTTAACATTTTTGGAATGTAGATGGAGAGTTGAGAGGAAAAAGGGGCAAGGCAATATTGTGTTTTATTTTTTTTATTTGACTAACTTTAAAGCCCTAATGACCTACGCAGCCGAAAATTGCAAGCATATTGTCCTGCCACTGGAGCATATCCTTAAGTAGTCAGACTTAAAATTTTTGGACTGTGGACGGAGAATTGAGAGGGAAAAGGGGCGTGGATACGAGTATAGTACTAACGATGGAACTTATCATAAAGTAGTCAGATTTAAAAATTTTGGAATACACAGAAAAAACAGTTTAATTGTGCCAGCCGAATTAAGAGCCAACTGCACGGTTTAATTACAACAACTGAAATTTTCGGTTGCGATTACCGAAATTTATTTGGACCAACAGAAGTTAAATTTTCAAAACAAATTTTGTTTATGGCAACCGAAAATTTCGGTTGTTGTTATTAAACTATGCAGTTGGCTTTAAATTCGGCTGGCACAATTAAACTGTTCTCTCTGTGTAGGGACGGAGAATTAAGAGAAGAAATGGGCGTGGAAAAATTATGTTTTTACATCTTACCTAATTTTGAAGACACCTTATGACCTTGAAAGATGAAAATTAGAATACATATGGTACGGACTATGGCAAAGATCAACTCTGACCTGGATATCCAGTGAAAGGGCGGAAATACAAAAAATTTGTTGTGAATTTTGTTCAGTTTGTATATATAATCTGTAGCGTAGCCGGATTTTCGGCCTTTAAGTCAGGGGGAGTGGCGGAAGACGGCGAAATTTAGTTTTTAAATATTTAAACTATTTCTGAAACCCTTAATGACTAAGGAAGCTGAAAATTATAAAGCATAAAGTCTTGACAATGGACCATATCCTAATGATGTCTGATTTAATATTTAAACTGTGTACGGAGAATTATAAAGGAAAATTTAAGTCGAAAAATGTTTGTGTTTTTTAACATTTTAACTAATTTTAAAACCCTTCATGATAAAAAGAAAGATAAAAATTGCCATGTATATAGGAGAGACCATTGTACATTATGGACGGAGAGACGAAATGGGCGTGCTAAATTAAGTTCTAAAATGTTATCAATAAAACCTTTTATACTCATTAAATTTTTTTCCAGTTTGGGAAATATATTGATTAGAGCGGAGTGAATTGTTCGGAGCAAAATTTTTGACAAAATCGTCTAAGATATTTGGATTCTGCATAAAATTCTAAGAAAAAATGCCGAACAAAACATGTCTCAAAAATCAGTTTTGACCCCCCCAATTTTCAAAAATAGTTTTGTACGATATACGCCTTTTCCATTAATCAGCACGAGAAAAAGGGTATTTTTTGAACTGGGATCTTTAGATTGTGTACATAGATACACTATGGAGCCATTTAGACATTCCCATTTACAGTTTAAATAAATTCCAAAATCTCGCGATTTTATTCGCAATTTTTATTTTTTAAAAATAACAAAATATGAAAAAGTAGTGTAGTTAGATGAGCGATAACTTCTTAAGTAAATATCCGATTTTTAGAATCAAAATTGAAATTAAAAGCTTAAGTCCTCTAATATTAAACTTGAAAGTAAAAAAAAAATTGTGTTTTTAAAAAAATGCATTTTAAAAGCAACTGCATTTTTTTAGTGCATTTTGGTCAGCTTTCAATTCTTTTGACTTTTTTTTAAATAACATATTATGAAAGTATGACATTTTTACAAAAAAAAATCAGTCATCATTTTAATAGGACACAAAAGTCTTCTATTTTAAATATTTTTTTTTTTTAAATTATGCCCATATAAAAAGAAAAAAATGTGTGTTTTTTTTTAATTTTGTTAATAAATGATTTTATGATTTTCAAATCGTTTATCGATGTACTTTGAAGATCTATAACATCGGATTTTAATAATCAAAATTGAAAGCTAAAATCCTCTACTTTAAACGAAAAAGTTTTAAAAAATTGTGTCAATAAAAGAATGGTGTAGTTTACCACTTTTTAATTTTATATGGATTTTTAAAAAATTAAAATTAAAAAGTTTTTGGAATTTAATTAAACTGTAAATGAGAATGTCAAATAGGCTCCTAACAGTATCTGGCTTCATCATAAAAAAAAATCTGAAGACCCAAGTCCAGATTTTTGTTTTTAGCGCCCTCTAGCGGCGGTTTAGAGCAAAATAAATATTAAATATGGATTCCCCGTACCCAACAATACCAGGTACACCTTTTAATACAAAATAAAAGCGAAATTTATTAGTAAAACAATATATTCCAAATAATAAGCCCAGCTAGAAATGTCGTATATCGTGCAAAACTATTTTTGAAAATTGGGGGGGTCAAAACTGATTTTTGAGACATGGTTTGTTCGGCATTTTTTCTTAGAATTTTATGCAGAATCCGAATGTGCTAGACGAATTTTGTCGAAAAAAATTACTCCGCCCTAATATTGATGTAACTCAATCTAGCAATATTAAATTTTTGAAGCACAAACATAATTTTTTATAAAGTTTGGTAAAATATTAGAACTATTGAGAAAAGTGAGTTGGTGTTCCGCCTGGCAGGGACAGGCTATTCGACTAGTTATTTCATATTTAATAAGTCAATATTTTTCTTTTTGAAAACTAATCTTGTAAAAGTTATGAATTAAATGTGAATTAAAAACAAAGTTTCGTTTTTCTTGCGTGGGGTGAATGTGGGAGCTTGGGTACGGTAGGGGGTGGTTATGAGTCCTCCCATTTTATCATTAAATAGTTCTGACATATTTAAAAAGCCGTGATCGAAGTTTCACGATGATACGTATACTGGAAGTATTTTTGGCCGCCGTCTCCATACAGCTCCGACCACTGTGCAGCTGTGCGTAGTTCAGCTTCTACTTGCCGTCGCCATGTACTTGCTGGTCTGCCTCTTCGCCTGCTGCCTTGAGGGTTGTAGTCAATTGCTTTTTTATGATATTGTCATAATAGAGTATTTTTAATTTATTGCTTTAAAAAAGTTACTCATCTCATAGTATATCTGTACTGATCAGTTTCATCCCCACTAAGGAATATTCAGCAGACTTTAGAGAAAACAGATTTCGGACCTTCATAATAGTATTTCTCATATAACTTGTGAAATATGTATATCAAATATTATGTCTGGTTTGATGTTTGATTGACCAACGATGATTCTCTAAAGTCTGCTGAAGATTCCTTAGTGGGGATGAAACTGATCAGTACAGATATACTATAAGATGAGTAACTGTTTTAAAGCAATAAATTAAAAATACTCTATTATGACAATATCATATATAGAAGTATTTTTGGGCCTCGAACTAGAATAAAACTCTAATCGACTATATATTGTAAAAGATTATTCAACGAAAGAATTCTTTAGAACCTCTGTTTCTTCTTATATGTATGTTCGTCTGTTTTGTTTGATTGGAAATGTTTATGCATAAATATATCATGAATTGATCATTGAATGTGGAGAGTAGGAAAGGAGGGAAAAATTTGTTTGTTATTATTTCTGATGAGTATACAAATATTGGATAAAGGAAAATATTTTTTTCCTAAATTATTGGAATGTGAACAAAATTGCTACACAAGCACGAACTAATGCTACTTTAAATAAAGTGATTCTTTATTCGCTAATTAATTAAACTTGTCATCAAATTAATTAAACTTTTCTTTTATGCATTTTTTTTTCCACAGTTTTACATTTATTCGAACTTATTATTATTGATGAAACAGTCTAAAAGTCTTTTCATCACATATGATAAAAAAAACATTTCGTCATATTGACGACAAAAGACGTAGCACAAAAATTGATGTAAAATTTCACAATTTTCATAAATTTTGTTTATAAGGATAGAAAAATTAAATAAAAATTTAAATGTCTACAAAAACTTGTGAAGGGTATTTTTGATTCGGCATATTCGAATAGCATCCTATTTGTTTCGTGTTGCTCAGTCTTTTAACACCCAGCGGGGCATTGAATATTTGTATACCCCAAATATTTTTTTTTTCTTAATCCAATATTAATTATAAAAACTTTATTAATTGAAATTAAAATGATAAGAAAGCAAAAAAATATACATAAATTATAAATTGATGAAATTCTTTATTTAAAATAAATATTTTTAAATCTGTTACGGATGTTGATGATTTGTAAATTTCAAACATTTACAGATTTTCTACAATTTATTATTTTTGATATTTGGTTTTTTGCTATTTTCTAAAACGGAAGTTTAAACATCTGCATTTACTTGGTGCTGCTGTTATTGTGGCATGTAGAGCCTGTCAAAATGTATCTTGTTTTATTACAGATTTCATAAAAATAAACTCAACAGAAAAAATATCCACATAAAATTGTATAAATCACTTTATTAATACGCACATGATATGATTTGTATTGTATTCGTATATAAAAAAAAACTGTATTGAAAAAACAATAATTTTTGCAAAAAAAAAAATGTTTAAAATTCTTTACTCGCTAGACTGACTTACACATGCAAGACCTCAATCCAAATACAAAAAAAAGTAAAAAAGTTAAATTTGGCCGAGCCGATTGTAGGATACCCTAATGTAAAAAATATTTTGCAAAATACTTAATTTAAAAAGAAAGAATTGTTAAAAAAAAAAATTGTGAAAAACAAAAATTTCCGCGGAAAAAAAATTTATGAAAAAAAGTCACGAAAAACTATTTTAGGGTAAACAAGTAAAAAAGTTAAATTCGACCATGCCGAATTTTTGATACCCTCCATAATTTAGAATAGAATATTGCAAAAAACTTTATTCAAAAGGAAATTACTTAAAAAAAATTTTTTTGAAAACAAATTTTCGCGAAAAAAAAAAATTTGATAAAAAAATCCGCGATTTTTTTTTTTTTGTCAAAAAATATCTTCGTACTTGCTTAAAAACTATTCGGTGATCAATTCTGTTCACCGTAGTCAACCCGAAGCCGAATTAAAGCATTTTGTATATTTAGGTTATGTTGAATGCTCCAAAATTTTTGAGGTGTCCTTACATTTTCGTTCATAACTTTTAAACCGCTGAACCGATATCGCTCAAATGCAATACCAAACTTCTCGGGAAGACTTCCAATAAATGTGTTACGTTTCAGTCATCTCCGTGTAATATTTTGGGCGTGATCACCATTTCCACAGACAGACGGACGGACAGACGGACATCGCTTAAAATCGATCACTGATCAATTATATATATGGGGCATTCCATGTGAAATCGGACACTTTGAAATTTTTTTTTTTAGATTTTCCCAATTTGTTTACAGTTTTTAGTACCCTTTGAAAACTCCTTCGTGGTAAATTTTCAGATTTTTTTGATGACCCGTTCAAAAGATATTGAATTTTTAAAAATTGGTAGTTTGTTCCTTTACTCAAACTTCTTTTACTCATAACTTCTTCAATAATGGTCCAAATTTCAATATTTTTTTTTTTTCAAAATTTTTGTTTTTTTTACGTACATTTAAAAAAAAAATCCCAAAAAATTCCTAAAAGCGCTCTAGTATGCGATTTTTAAGTTTTTAAAATTTAAATCTCATTTTTGAAAATGTTTGTACTCTTCGATTTTTTTGAAATTTTTTTGTGTAAAACTTCTATCGATTCTACAAATTTTTTGCCCAGGAGGATCGTGGGATAACGATTATTAATATTTTTTAAATTTTTTTGAAAAAAATTTATAGTAATTTTCCAATCTTAAAATCATTCCTACTGCTCACACGGTGCGTCATAGAGGGGTCTTTTATAAGACCGACCCCATTAATTTTTACGTCTTAACATTTCTTTGGAACAAACTAATACCCTAACTCCAATTTCTAAGGGGGCTCCCACACAAAACGACATTTTTCAAAATTTGCTCCAACCGCTCTAACTGCCCTAATAGTACCCTTAGAGCAACAAAATGTATGACCGACCCACAATATTTTTTTAATCCAAACATTTTCTCTGAACACACCTACCCTCTATCTCTAACTCTTAAGGTGGTCCCCATACAATTTTTTTTATTTTTTGTAAATTTGTTTTATTTAGTCAGCTTCTACCGGTCCAATGGTGCGTCCGAGAGGGGTCATTAGTGAGACAGACCCCCATTTACTTTTACCCTTAAACATTTTTTTAAAACATACCTACGCCCTATCTCCACTCCCTAAGTAGGCTCCCATACAAATAACAGTTGTAGCAAATTTTATAAAAATGTAATTTTGTATGGGAGCCTACTTAGGGAGTGGAGATAGGGTGTAGGTTAGGGCGGGTCGATTTGTATGGATCGAAAAAAACTGAAAAATCGTATAGCAAAAACAAAATCTACTAGAAATTCTAAGAAACTTTTCCAAAGAAACCATTGGTCTAAAATCAAACCCTATACCGCGCCTAACGACATGAAAATCCGTCCGTCCGTCTGTCTTTCTGTCTGTGTGAAACACGCTAACTTTCAAATGTTAGCGGAAGAATGAAATATATGTATATACGGCAAGCTGCTGAGGCGTGGCGTATATATTTGTTATACTTCCGGTCAGATTAATACTAAATTTCAGCGAAATCTGTCCAGTGGTTCATAAGTAATTAGCAAAATGTGTGAATTTCAGATGTGTTTTAACCCGAACTCCCGTGTTAAAAAAAAAACGCTAAACCCGCTTTGAAAAGGAATGGTAAGCCAAAAAAATTATTTTAGAAACAATTTTTGTCACTCAAAAAAACTAAAAAAAATATTACACTCAAATAATAGTCCAAATTTAAATTTTTTTTTTTTCAAAATTTTTGTTTTTTTACGTTTTTTACGTTTTTGTTTTTTTACGAAAAATGTTTGGAATTAAAAAAATGTTATGGTTCGGTCATACATTTTGTTGGTCTAAGGGCACTATTAGGGCAGTTAGAGCGGTTGGAGCAAATTTTAAAAAATGTCATTTTGTGTGGGAGCCCCTTAGAAATTGGAGATAGGGTATTAGTTTGTTTCAAAGAAATGTTAAGACGAAAAAATTAATGGGGGTCGGTTTTATAAAGGACCCCTCTATGACGCACCATTCGAGCAGTAGAAATGATTTTAAGATTGGAAAATTATAATAAAATTTTTTTTAAAAAATTTTAAAAAATTGTAAAAATCGTTACCCACGATCCTCCTGGGCAAAAAATTTGTAGAATCGATAGAAGTTTTTCACAAAAAAATTAAAAAAAAAATCGAAGAGTACAAACATGTTCAAAAATGAGATTTAAATTTTAAAACTTAAAAATCGCATACAAGAGCGCTTTTAAGAATTTTTTAGGATTTTTTTTAAAAAGTACGTAAAAAACAAAAATTTTGAAAAAAAAACAATTATTTTAAATTTGGTCCATTATTGAAGAAGTTATGAGTAAAAGAAGTTTGAGTAAAGAAACAAACTACCAATTTTTAAAAATTCGATATCTTTTGAACGGGTCATCAAAAAAATCTGAAAATTTACCACGAAGGAGTTTTCGAAGGTTACGTAAAACTGTAAACAAATTGAGAAGATCTAAAAAAAAAATTTCAAAGTTTTCGGTTTGACATGGAATGCCGCCCCATATATACTTTATGGGGTCCCGACTAGTGCCCCCCATTTCCCGGTTCTCGGTATTCCCGGGAATACCGGTATTCCCGGTTCTGGAACCGGTTTCCCTGTTCTAGATATATTCCCGGGAATACCGGTATTCCCGGTTCTGATCCTGGTACCGGTTCTCAAAAACCAAAAAAATACTATACCATTAAATATTTAATATACACAATTAAATCAGGATTTCAGTAATATTACTGAAATCCTGATTTAATTGTGTATATTTATTTAGTTGTGTTTTTAAAATTATTTAAAAATCATGTAACTTTTTTTTCTTAAATTAAAAAAATTAAATGGAAATGGTGTTTTTCACATGTTTTGTATTTTTTTTTGGTAAAAGCAAAGAAAAAATTTTAATTGTACAAAATTTTACAAAATATACATACCGGTAGTCCCGGGAATACCGTCAGAACCGGAACCGGGAATACCGGTATTCCCGGGAATACCGGGAATGAATTAAGAACCGGGAAACCGGTACCATTTACCGGTAATACCGAGAACCGGGAATACCGGTATTCCCGGTACTACGGTACTGACCGCAGGCACTAGTCCCGACCGATATTTCGATGAGTTACAAACGGGTTGAGAAACTTATGTACACCCTTTATCACTAGAGTGGAGGGTATAAAAATGGTAAAAAAAATATCTCAATTTGAGGAAAAAAAAGTTTAAAAAAATTTCCGCGAATAAAATATTTGGCAAAGAAATAATAAAAATATGTTTGTACTTGTTTAAATACATTTCGGTATTCAATTCTGTTCACACACCAGCAGCTGCATTAAAGCAATTTGTATTTTTAGGTTATGTAGAATATTACACAATTTTCGAGGGATCCTTACATTTTCGTTCATAACTTTCGAACTGCTGCACAGTGCCACATTTGGCCAATCTAGCACGACAAAAATCAAAAAAAAAAAGTTCCCCGATTTTTATGATTTGTTTGTATGTATTATAAAACATTCCTAATAACACGGAAATACTCATATAAGAACTATAATTCTATTCGTTATTAAGATGTAGGTGCATAAAGTTGCGTCTTGTAAAATCCTGAAAGTAGTGTTCATTATTTCGCATTAATTAAGTCGATTTTAAACGGTTGTAACTTTTTAACAAAAAAAGATATTTATACAGTCTTTTTTGGTAATTTTAAAGAATATTTAAAGGCTTTAAGTCATATCTTTTCTTCTTTTTTTAAACAATTTTTTCTATTTTTTATTAAATTTTTAACATAGTAAAATTTTTTGAAAAGAAAATTATATATTTATTTTTTTTGATGGAATAGAACTTTTGTGTTTGGTCTCTATTAGTCGCCGGACTTTTTCAGACATATTGACCAATATCCATAGTACTTATTTCAACGGCTAACTTTTGCGACCGTCTGCGACGCCGACTACAGTGGGACGATATGTAAACCTTGTTTTTACATATTTTTAAAACATATTTTTAAAAAGTGGGCGTGTCAGTTGTCTGACCGCCCCCTTTTTTTGTGATATTATTTCTACAGTCCTTGAGAGTATATATACCAAGTTTAAAGAAATTACAACCAAAATTAAATTTTTTTTTAAAAAGTGGGCGTGGCCGTTAACTGGCCTCCCATATTTTTCATAATGTTGTTTTTGAAGTCAAAACGAACATTTATACCGAATTTCTAGTCAATATAAACAAAATTGGATTTTTGTCGTCCTAGATTGGCCAGATGTGGCACTGTGCGCTGGACCGATGTCGGTAAAATGCAATACCAAACTTCTAAAAGCAACAAAAAGTAAATATATTAAGTCACAATCATATCTGTGTAATATTGTATCCGTAATAGCCATTTCAACAGACAGACAAACGGAAATCGCTAGAATGTCTTAGAATCGATCACTGATCGAAAATATATATTATACCTTATGGGATCCCGGACCGATATTTTAATGAGTAACAAACGGAAAGACAAACATATACATAGCCTCTATCACTGCAGTGCAGGGCATAAAAAAACACACACATCCAGCAGATTTATTTTGTTTCATACAAATTGATGAGGGGGATCTGTGTTTTTTTGAAAAAAAAAATTCAATCAACAGGCAAGGAAATGAAATTTCCATGGAATATACTCACAACTCATAAGCGTATCAAGTTTATAGCAGTATATCTGGTATATTTGTGTTATTCTTTCACAGCACTTCCATCTCTCATGCTCCAAGCAAATCCACAAACCATTTCACATACTACATACATCAGTATTTATGAGTTTAAATTGTACGCGTATTTTGACATGAATTATTAGGCGCGCACAATAGTTTATGAATTGTTATCCAACAGTGTTATGGATGAGCTAAATACGAAAAATTAACCACAAATAAATAATAATTTTTAATTATTTTCAAAACATTCTGGGCTGATACGCATTAAACGAAGGTGAAACATATTTATAAATATACCATAAGACACCAGAATTTATTACCAAGCGTAGTAGCAAGACTGGTGGGATGGGAAACTCCATCACCACCAAACCGAATTCGAAAAACAAATCAATAAATAGAGAAAAGTAAGAAACATGAATTTAAGTAAAATATTTCCGAAAGAAAAAAAAAATTCTGAATCTAGGAATTTGTAAACATTTTACAAACTCAAAGGTCTGGCATCCTCTTTGTCAGGGCTTCTCACTTTTTGCCTTGCGATCCCTTTTTAATATTTCAAATTTTTCGCAACCCCGAACATAGAAGAACAATAAGATAAGTACAGTTGGTAAACACGATATAATAAAAATGGGTAACAAGTCCAAACATTGGATCGATCTAAATATTGGACTTGATATGAAACGGATTTGATACCGTTTTAATTTGGAATAGTGAAAATATACCATCACCAAATTTCGAAATGATTAGTTTTATAATACGGTTATTAAGGTCATTTAAGCCAAATTTAAAGAGTGCAGGCCAGGTCTAAACATGGACCGTAGGGTTGCCATATACTTTGCAAAACCCTTTGGTGATTTTGACTATTTGATGGTCTACTTCTATATAATTTTGAAACCATTGAGGCTCAAAGCGATGACCCAAAATTTGTTGCACATGTTATTGCACTGTAGTAAATTTCCTGTAACATTTCTCTTAAAATAAATTATGATTTCTTTTAAAATTTCTATCCCTTCTAATGAAAAACACCTCAAAATTTTGCAAACATTAGAATGGATTCCATGTAATAGTGAAAACAAATCATATGCATCTAATGGAAAGGAATAATAATAATAACACGTGTTCTATTTTAATGGTCTCTACCTTAAAGGTTTTTGTTTTTGCCATCCCTAACTTGGTTAATATTTTTGTTAGTAGCATTTTTACGTTAATTACATTGATTTATGTTTCCATTGTTTTGCAGTTAGTATTTTACATGGTAACGGAGAACTTGCATACATACACTGGCAATGTATGGAAAGCATTTGTAAACTTTAAAGTTAATGTCATGCCAAATATATTGAACACAAATAAAATTCGAAAAGAAAACAAGTAATGCACACAATATGTAAAATATGTTTACGCATGTTTTTTTTACCATACACAGGGTGATTTAGAAGGTGGAATACTACATACTTGCTGCAGGATTTATTCATAAAACGAAATCGGTGTTGTAATTAAAAGTAACATCGTAAGCTCGACAGAGTGCGACTTTCGCAACTATTGATAAAATAAGTAAAACCGGAGTAGTTCAATGGAAGAACCGTCAAAGACCACGGCTTGAAAGACTGCCTTATTTTTAAACAAGCATTGTGTAGAAATCTATAATGTGTATACAATACAAAATGGTTTCTTCCTTAGATTAGAAATAAAACCATAATCAGTTTAGAAGTGAGGTAGTGAAGTAGAGCCATATGTGATTTTAAATGAGAAAAAATAGTGTAGATAACACTGTGCTACAAAAAACCAAAATCAAATATACTTTTAAAATGAGGTAGTTAAGGTTGCAGGTCTCGCCGAAAAGATCACAAAAATGCCAATCAAACTTGCCAGACACCCTCAAATTTTAAAGTTATTGTCAAAAAACGATTTTTTGGAACTTTTCTCACTAAACCACGTGTAACTTAAACATTTTTCAACCGATTTTAAATTTTTCAACTGTTTTGGATAGAAGATGGATTGGGATTTTCATGTGTGTGAATTGGTCTATATATATAAAAAAGATATATATTGATTTTTTCAACAATATCTAATTTTTTGTTATTTTTTGAAAATTTTTTGAGTTTATCAATTCTTTTCTGATCTTGAAGAAAATTTAATTGTGAATACGATGAGCTTTATGGTGAAAAAATCGGATAACAATTGACAGAGTTGTGATAATTTTTCTAAAAAAGAAAATTAAGATTTTGCTTGAAATTGCCGTTCGGATAACCCAGGCGGCCGTTTTTACTAAATGTTTGGTTGATATCATGTTTGGTTGATTTAAAATTGATGTTTGTTGATTTAAATTTGGCGATTTTATTTTCAGTGTAGTGTTACTGGGTAATGGCTGGAATATGATTTGTGGTTTTATATAAGGTGTTTTATTAATCGAGTTTTTTATTGTTCGATTAAACGATTGATCGACATTTCAAATGTCACATTTGGCATTTTTGACTTACTCGATTAAACAATTAAAACTTTAAAATTGATCGAGTAATCGAATAGTTCCAAATTCAGAAGTTGTCTAAATTACATGATTTTTTTTTTTTACAATTTTATAAAAAATTGGTACTTGAGTCAATAAACAACATTAATAACAAGTAAAAGCATTACAAAATGTATCAAAATTTAAGTTTTCTGCCATTTTGTGCGAGAAAGTTTTAAAAAGATTATTTTGGGGATTAAAAAAATGTGTAAAATTCAATTTTTGTTGCCAAAATTATATGTATTTATTACCGATATCACAAAAATATCATGTTTAGTATATAACTGCATTTGGGAAAATGTTAAGGTGGGATTTAAACAAAAAAACCGCATTCGTGTGAAAAAAAAAATATACAAGATACAACTAGGGATGAGATTTTCATGCACTAAAAAATCGAAAATATGCGCTTAAAATATGCACTTAAAAATTGAAAATATGCACTAAAAAAATAAATAAAAGGCAAAAAAGTAACGCCGGGTTTAAATACTAATATTTAAAACTTTATATAAGCAAGATTTTTTAGAAATTAAGACAATCTATAAAAAAATTTGAAAGAAAAAAAATAATTTTTCTTATTTTCAAAATTAATTTTTAAAATTTAAAATAGTTTTTGAAACAAATAAATTTCAATTTGGGTATTTGCTAATTTATTCCAAATTATGCAAAAATATGCACTTAAAAGTTTGAAATATGCAAAAAATATGCACTTAAAACCAAAATATGCAAAAATATGCAATTTCATCAAAATATGCAAAAACAAATCAATGCCATTTTAACACAAATTTCTTGATTCGTGAAGATAATTGGTCGATATTGTTTTTAGACTATCGAAAAAAAAACATGCATTTGCATGGAAATCTCATCCCTAGATATAACAAAATCCGTCCGTCCGTCTGTCCGTCTGTCCATCTGTAGTTAACACGATACAGTCCAAAATAAAAGTGTTAGACTCCCGACATTTGGGTCGAATATGTCTTTTGTTCCTAGGCAGGCTAAGTTCGTATTATTTTTTTCCATGATTTTTTATGTTTCTGTTTAACAAATGCTACATTTTTATGCTACAAGAAGTTCAATGTCCTCCATTTTGACCCTGAGAATTAGAAAATGTAGTTTTTTCGGTAAGCCCCCCCCCCCCTTTATGTGTGGAATAAAAAAAATATTTTTAATTATGATAAACTTTTACTTCTTTAGTGCAAAAAACATAAGAAAGAATTTTTAAACGCATATTCGAGAGGAAATTTGCCCCCCCCCTCGATTACCAGTACCGACCCACCAAAAAAAATAAAACGCCCCTGATTTTTTTTCATGTTGTAGGGTATAAAAGATTCGGCACAGCCGAATTTAAGTTAAACAGTTGTTTAACTTATGTTTAAAATTCAATGTATACTGCTTTAATCTGAATTATATAGGGCCACGGAAACCGGGTTTTCCAACTCAAATCTTACATAAAAATTTTAAAATATACCTAACTTTGGATCACCCTGTTTTGGTTATTTAAAAGTGTTCAATTCAATTGTTTGGGTTTTTCTCGTTTGCATTTTTTTAATTCTCTTAATCATTTAAAAGAATTCCCACTGTATTAATAGCATATAAATCCATCAATCTATTAAAGATTTATAGTGTTTTGAATACAACAATTAACACTTCAACTCCTAGGGTTAATCAAAATAAAGAAAGAATTAATGCAATTCTAATTTCTGTATTATCTACAATTAATTTTTTTTTTAGTTAGACATTCCAAAGTCTATCAACACTTTAATAGAATTTTTAACCAAAAAATTTAAATCCACATAATTAAGATGGAAATGTGTAAACAAATAAAATTTATTCTAAACATTCTCAATATTCATTCTTAAGCAAATTCAAAAAAAAAAACAATGGGTCACACACAGAGTTAAGTGTGAATTGAATTGTTCAAAACTATTTTAAATACCAAAGAAAAAACGAAAATTGAAAGTATTAAATGCTAAAAATCTCTTTAATACAATAAAGACCACCTGTTGTTGTCAGTTGTTTTTAAATATCGATTCAATCATTTAAAAAATCATTCGTATTATTTTAAAGGTGTTGATAGATGCCACCTTAAATCACGACCACACACGCTTTCTCATGAATCACTCACGTAAATAATCTTATTTCTTATTCAGCTCTGCAAATGATTACAAATTATATCCTGAAGATACAAGCATATATTAACTTTTAATAAAGTGTTTAGATTGTCTTAAAAGAAAATAAGGTATTTTTTTTTTAATGTAATTTGTATTTTAACCGCACAGTGGAAGAAATGTCTATTTTTTTGCAAATTACACTGTGCAACAATTTGAAGGTTATGGTCTGGGGGGTGGACCAAACCAAGACAGAATGATAGTATTTGGTTAGTATAGTAAAACCCCCATAGGGTTTGGCGCTGTGTGGGTACAGTCAATTTTTATGGCCCACTGAAATTTTTATTTTTTTCCCAAAAGGGTTTGAGAAAATTCGAGAAAAATTAAGTTTATATTAATTTGAGCCTTAAATTGAACTCAGCTTTCTTCAGTAGAATTTGATGGGGATTATTTTTCTAGAATATATTAACCCTCCATCTGCCCTGTTTTGGGTCATTTTAGTCCTTTTTTCAAGAAATGACTCAAAAGTCTCATAAGATATGCGTTTAAAGGGTTAAAATATTCTACGAATATTTTGTTCATCAAATTTCATTTGGGGTCTTCACTGGCGGAAAGTTCGACCGGTCTGCAGAAAATGCCTAAAAATTTAAAATTGTAAAGTCTAATTCATTTTTCATATTTATGGCAGAAACTGTTTACGATTGTGAGCAACAAATATAGGATATTAGTCTGGGGGGTGGACCCTTCCAGCTGAGGATGATAGTATTTGGTTAGCATAGTAAAAGCCCCAAAGGGTTTGGCACTGTGTGGGTAAAGTCGATTTTTATGGCCCACTGAAATTTTTATTTTTTGCCCAAAGGTGTTTTAAAAAGTCGAGAAAAATAAAGTATATATTAATCTGAGCCTAAAATTGAGGTCAAATATGTTCAGTAGAATTTGATGGAGATTATTTTTCCAGAATATATTAACCCTCTATCTGCCTTGCTTTTGGGTAATTTTAGTCCTTATTTTAAGGAATGACTTAAAAGTCTACTAATTGTAAGATATGATTTTAAAGGGTTTAAATGTTCTAGGATTAATTTTTGCATCAAATTTCACTAGGGGTGTGCACAGGCGGAAAGTTAAACCGGTCTGTAGAAAATGCCTAAAAATTTAAAATTGTAAAGTCTTATTAATTTTTGATATATATGCTGGAAACTGTTTACGATTGTATGCAACAAATATAGGCTAATGGTCTGGACGTGGACCCTTCCAGCACAGGATGACAGTTTTTGGTTTGTGCAGTAAAATCCCAAAAGGGCTTGGTGCTGGGTGGGTACAATAGGTTTTTATGGCCCACTGATTTGTTGTTTTATTTGTCCAAAGAGATTTAAACAACGAAAAAATAGTGTTTATGTTACTCTGAGCCTAAAATTTAACTCATATGTCTTCAGTAGAGTTTAATGGGTACAATTTTTCTAGAATACATTTAGCTTCTATCTACACTTTTTGGGTCATAATAGTCCTTTTGTAAAGAAATGACAAAAAATTCTTCTTAGATTTGCTTTAAAAGGGTTTTACGAATGTTTTTTCATCCAATTTCAATAGGGATCTTTAAAGACAGAAAGATTTGCCAGCTTACCAGAAATACCAAAAAGTGGACCTAAGTTTTATTAGTTTTTTTAATCTAAGCCAACCAAAGGGCTTGGCGCTGTGTGTTGTAAAACCCTTTTAAAGCAAATCTAAGGAGACTTTTTTTGTCATTTCTTAACAAAAGGACTACAATGACCCAAAAAGTGGAGATCGAGGGTTAATGTATTGAAGAAAAATTATACCCAATTAATTCTACTGAACACACCCGAGTTCAATTTTAGGCTCAGAGTAACATAAGCATTAGTTTTTTCGTTTGTATAAACCTCTTTGGACAAATAAAACAAAAAATCAGTGGGTCATAAAAACCTACTGTACCCATCCAGCGGAAAGCCCTTTGGGGATTTTACTGCACTAACCAAATACTGTCATCCTGTGCTGGAAGGGTCCACCCGCCAGACCATTATCATATATTTGTTGCACACAATTGTAAACAGTTTCCAGCATATATTTATATCAAAAATTAATAAGACTTTGCAATTTTTAATTTTTAAACATTTTTTACAGATTTGTTTAACTTTCCGCGTGTGAAGACCCCTAGTGAAATTTGATGCAAAAAATATTCCTAGAATATTTTAACCCTTTAAACGCATATCTTAATAGACTTTTAAGTCATTTCTTAAAAAATTGACTAAAATGACCCAAAAACAAGGCAGATAGAGGGTTAATATATTCTAGAAAAATAATCCCCATAAAATTCTACTGAAGACAGCTGAGTTCAGTTTTAGGCTCAGATTAATATAAACTTCATTTTTCTCGAATTTTCTCAAACCCCTTTGAGAAAAAAATAAAAATTTCAGTGGGCCATAAAAATTGACTGTACCCACACAGCGCCCAAACCTTTGGGGGTTTTACTATACTAACCAAATACTATCATTTTGTCTTGGTTTGGTTCACCCCCCAATTTCAATGTTGCACAGTGTTATTCACCCATTTAGTAAGTACTGGCCTAATAGACATGAAATTTAAAATAAATAATATCGTATATTTTATTTTAGTATTTAGTATTTATTTATTTCATTTTCTATAACCTAGCCCATTGGCCATAATCGGTTACTAATTTCTACTTACAAAAATTTGTACTTAAAAGTTATTAATATAAAAATAAAAATATGAACACAGAAGAACTTATAAGTATGTATGTATTATTTTAATTAAAATTTTAATAGTTTTTTTAATTTAATATTAATTAAATTTTTAACTTTATTTTAATTAACATTTCAATTTCTCATATGGCTCCAAATGGGTGTATTTTCAGCAGATTTTTCTGCTGATTGGACAGAGAATTTATTTTGAGTGTATATATATAAAAGCGTAATGTGACTGATTGACTGACGGACTGATTAATTATCGCCCAGCCCAAACCGTACTTTTGGTACTTTTTATATATACTAAATAATGATCTTAGACACTTGATATTTGAAATGTAGGATTCTTTAGTGAAATAAAACATCCTGGAACCAGTACTTTCTGAAAATTCTGTTTCTAAGAGTCGTAAAAGGGGTAAAAAGGTTTTCTTTTCGTACTTTTTATATTTCCTAATATAATTATCCTAGACACCTGAAATTTGGAATGTGGAATACTACCTTTTGTAAAATAACCTTTATCAAAAAGTACCTTTTATAAAAAGTACACTTTATAAAAAGTACCTTTTAAAAAAAGTGACTTTTATTAAATTACCTTTTATTAAAAGTACCTTTATAAAAAGTACCTTTTATAAAAAGGTACTTTTATAAAAAGTACCTTTTATAAAAAGGTACTTTTATAAAAAGTACCTTTTATAAAAAGGTACTTTTATAAAAAGTACCTTTTATAAAAAGTACCTTTTATAAAAGTACCTTTTATAAAAGTACCTTTTATAAAAAGTACCTTTTATAAAAAGTACCTTTTATAAAAAGTACCTTTTATAAAAAGTAACTTTTATAAAAAGAACCTTTTATAAAAAGTACCTTTTATAAAAAGTACCTTTTATAAAAAGTACCTTTTATAAAAAGTACCTTTTATAAAAAGTACCTTATATAAAAAGTACCTTTTATAAAAAGTACCTTTTATAAAATGTACCTTTTATAAAAAGTACCTTTTATAAAAAGTACCTTTTATAAAAGTACCATTTATAAAAAGTACCTTTTATAAAAAGTACCTTTTATAAAAAGTACCTTTTATAAAAAGTACCTTTTATATAAAGTACCTTTTGTAAAAACTTACATACATACATCCGTGGCGCTACAGCTAAAATACAGCCTTGGCCTTCCTCACGATCTGCCTCCATTCATCTCTGTTCTTCGCAACTTCTGTCCAGTTTTGAACACCTAACATATGCAAGTCAGCATTTACTCCATCAATCCACCGCGATTTCGGATGTCCAGGCGCCCTTCTTCCTGCGGGCGTGCTAAAGCATAGCTTTTTAACATTCGATTCTTGGTCAAGTCTAATGATATGACCAGCCCAACGCAAACGTTGTGACTTTATATGAGATATAATGGTTTCATTCGCCAACAGCTCAGTTATTTCATCATTGTATCTAATTCTATACCCTTCATCGATTCTTACGGGGCCTGCAATTCTTCGTATAAATTTACGTTCAGTCCTTTCCAACCATGCTATATCCGACGCTTTTAGTGTCCATGCCTCACACCCATATGTTAATATTGGCCTTATTACCGTTTTGTAAAAACGTATTTTTATATCATTATTTAGAATGCGTGATTTGAGGTGCGAAGATAGTGAGTAAAATGCTCTATTTGCGGATTTTATTCTTTCGCCAATATCGAGTGTACAATCGTTATCAGGATTGACATACGAGCCCAGATATTTAAAACTATTAACAACTTCAAAATTATACTCATTAATTGTAATATTTTGTCCAAAACTCCGACGCCAGTGCTCATTACCAGCAAGCATGATTTTAGTTTTTTCTTGGTTAATACTTAATCCACCTTTTTTAGCTTCCACTTCAAGATTTTTAAATGCTTCCTTCATAGATACCACTGATCTTCCAATAAGGTCTTTGTCATCTGCAAATGCTAACAATTGTGTGTTGGACCTCCATATTGTTTCTTGGGATCTGAGATTGGAGTTTCTAACAATTTGTTCTACAGCAAAAATAAAAAGTTCGGTGGACAAACCGTCACCCTGGCGAACACCAGTTGTTGTTTCGAATGGACAAGAGATTTCATTTTGTATTTTTACAACATTTTGGCTTTCTGATGTTGATAGCTTAGCCAACCTTATTAATTTACATGGAACACCGAGGTTTTTCATGCTATTCCATATAAAGTTCCTGTCTAGAGAGTCAAAGGCTTGTTTATAGTCTATAAACATGTGGCTTGTGTTCATGTTAAACTCCCTACCCTTTTCAAATATCTGACGTATACAGAATATCTGGTCAGTAGTGGATTTATTGGATCTAAACCCAGCTTGGTATTCTCCTATGATGGAGTTAGAATAGGGTTTAAGCTTATCAGCAATAATTGTTGTAAATATCTTATATGCTGTATTTAGTAAAGATATTCCTCTATAATTAGAGCATTGAAGTTTACTGCCCTTTTTATGTATAGGTATAATAACAGCAGTTTTCCACTGATTTGGCATAATTTCAGTATCCCATATTTTCCTAATTAAAAAATGAATATGTTCCAGAAGCACTTCTCCGCCATGTTTAAATAATTCCATCTGTATTCCATCTAAGCCAGGGGACTTATTGTTTTTTGCTTTGTGGATAACCATATGAATATCGTCAATCGTAGGCGGGTCAACAGAAATGACGTCATTTAAGTCGCACTCTTCAGTATTTTGTAAGGTAGTTGAATTAAGTAATTGCGAGAAATACTGGTTCCATCTTTCCAAGATTTTTTCTTTACCATGCAGCATTATTTTGTTTTCGTTCTCTATAGATTGGGTTCTAGGTTGAAATCCATTCTTCAGATTAGTTACTTGCTTGTAAACTTCTCGCACGTTTTGATTCCTATAGTTTTCTTCAAGGTCTCTAATTTCTTTTTCAAGTTTTCTTCTTCAATTCGCAATTTTTCTTAAAATTTCTCCGTGCTGCTTTATATGCTTCCTCACTAGCTCGTGTATTATTTTGAATCATAATCTTTCTTAGTTCATTTTTCCTCTGTATAAGTGTATTACACTCCTCATCCCACCACTCTTCATTACGTTTACTACGCTTATATCCCAGAATGGATTTACTAGTTGTGGTGATTGCATCTTGTAGTACATTCCAGTGAGCTTGTTCCGTATATTCGTTTAAATTGTAGGAGTTTAATTTAGATTCCAGGGTGGATTGGAACTGTTGAGCGATGTCAGGGGTTTTTAGCTTGTCAGTATCAATCTTATTATTCTTTGCGCCTTTTTCCTTTTTCGCCGTAGATATTTTTGTGCGGAATTTTATTCTTACCATGTTGTGGTCTGAGTCTACGTTAGCTCCTCTTTTAGACTTTACATCAAGTATACTACTTGCATGCCTTATACTGATGGCCACGTGGTCTATTTGATTTCTGGTTGGATTATAAGAATCAGGACTTTGCCAGGTATACTTGTGTATCTTCTTAGCCATAAAACATGTACTGGATATTACCAGTTCATTTGACATCCCGACTAAAAAAGTTTAGATATAGTAATATATTATTTAGTATATTTATATATGGCCATACACAGTACTTTACATAATTAAATGTGAATGTATCTTGTATCAAGTTTTACACACAACATTTAATATGGTGCCATATAAAAGAATATCGAATCATGTGTTGCTCCACACACAATATATAAAGTCCCGAGAAATTTTTTTTAAAATTTCCAGACAAATAATTTTTTGCGTTTTGGAGTTAAGAATTTCATTAAAAATGATTTAAACAAAAAAAAAAAAAAATGTAGCCAAATTTTGAAAAATTTTACAAGTCCTGAAGAAGTTTTGTAGAATTTTCTAGGTCCTGGATAAAAAATATTTTTGGTACATTTTTTGCGTTTTAAAGTAAAAGTTTATTAACAAAGTTTTAAGATTTTTTTTTTTTAAATTTAAATTTTTATTTTTTTAATTTCTAAGTCCCGGACACATTTTTTTTTGTCAATTTTTTATGCATTTCCCGAAAAAACTTGGGATAAATTTGAAAATTATGGGATAAAAAAAATATTTTCTGCAAAATTCTACATATTTTATCTTATGATATAAAATTATATACAATTATATCAAATTAGATAAACCCAATATTCGGATCAAAAACGATCATATTTAATCTAATATAACAAATTTTGAGCTATTTTAATCCACCAATTTCATAATCTTATTTTATCCAAATACGTGTTGGGCTATATTAAATTATATATGGCTCAATTTCAAATTATATATGGACCTGTATATTTTTTTTTAGTCGGGATAGTAAAAACTACCTTTTATAAAAAGTATATTCTATAAAGAGTACTTTTATAAAAAGTACCATTTATAAAAAGTACCGAAAGAGCACTTTTTGGTACTTTTTTATTTCCTGAAATAATAATTATAGAAACTTTTTATATTTTTTAAAAAAATGGTCCTAGTATCTTCAAATTTGTAATGTACACAGATAAAAATGTGTTTTTATATCAAGCACGAAATACACCTGGTAATTAAAAGTTAGCTAGTGAGGAAAATTGTTGGATCAAGCAATAAAATTGTAGGCTCATTGACTGATCCTTGATTAAACCAATGCTTGATTTGAGCAAATGATTAATCGCTATATTTCTGTTATTTTTGATTAAACCAGTGCTTGATTTGAGTGAGTGGTTAATCAAAATTTTTTGGTTATTTTTGATTAAACCAATGCTTGATTTGAGTGAATGACTAATCAATATTTTAAAATTTTAGTGTTTTTTGTCAATATGTTTTCAAATTGTTTTTTTTTGTGTTTTATAGAATTTTTTTTTCTCGTCTTGTGTGCGTGCACACAAGACGATTTTAATGCACAGATTTGAGCGGATGGTTAATTGATTCAAGTAAAATTTAATTGAATGTCAAATTTTAAGCTGAGCAAATATTTAATTGTTTTTTTTCATTAAATATTTTTTTCTGTGTAGGAGAATTCGGTAAAAAAACATTCGTTGCAAAATACGTTATGGAAATTACGCTTCTTAGTGGGGTAAAATGGCTAAAAAAGTGTATTTTCGGTACTTTTGATATTTTCTGACGTAACGGTTCGAGAAACTTAAAATTAGGAACGTAAAATCTTTTTTGTACTTTTAATATTTGCTGAAACAATGATCCTAGAAAGTTGAAATATGGAATGTAGGATCCTTCGGCGAAGAAAAAAAATTCGGGAAGAGGTGCATACATACTTTTCGGAAATTCTGTTTCTAACGGGGGAAAGAAAGTGCACTATTGGTACTTTTTTTTTGTTCCTATAATAATGACTTTAGAAGCTTGAGTTTTGGAATGTAGGGTCCTTCGATGAAAAAAAAAACATTCTTCTAAAGTATTTTTAAAAAATTCCGTTTCTAAAGGTGTAAAAAATTGTTTTTTTAATACTTTTTAAAAGAAACTTACATGGAACGAAAGGAGATGTAATTGGAAATGAAATGGATTAGAACTGGGAACGAAATGCAATAGAGCAGGGAACAATATTGAATGATACGTTTTACTCAAATTTTTTGTATTTAACTATTTTTACTCCATAATTTTTCTCTCTTTATGTTTTTTAACTCAAACTTATTTTCAATTTCTTTTTTCAATGAAATATTTATTCACTCAAAATCCAAAATCCCGATATAAGGGCTCGAAAATTGTCAATATCTTTTTTGACCGGAACGAACATGATAACGTACCAACGAAGTTATTCAAATATTATTGTTTAAATTATTCATTGAAATATTAGCCCTGTTTTTTGCAAACCGGATTAAGATTAGGATTAACTCTATTTAGTTAAAAAAGGGTCAAATCAAGTCCAGATATTTTTTTATATTTTTTTTTTCTGAATTTACATCCAATTAGTTAAGATAAACAGGAAAAAAAATTTGCGTTGTCCAAAATATAAAACGGTATAAATAAATTTGAGTTAATCCAAGGATTTAACTAAATTTATTTTTCATTCTTTTCGTTTTGGACAAAGCTTAATTTGTTTTTCTGTTTATATTTACTAATTGTATATAATTTCAGAAAAAAATTATAAAAAAAATTCTGGACTTAATTTGACCCATTTTTTAACAAAATAAAGTTAATCCAAATCTTAATCCGGTCTGCAAAAAACAGGTCTATTATTTTATGAAAGACTTAAATGTCCAGAAGTACACTCTTATTAAAATTATTTCAGTTTGCTACTATAAATTGGGTAAATTTACACAAACTGCGTAATTTTACTTAAAATTATTGGAAATTTACTAAGTTAATAGTAGCATATTTTTGGAGTTTGTTGAAATTTACCCAACTTATGGTAGGAAACTGAACTCATTTTTTAGGGTGCAAATAAAACAAAGACTACATAGGGGAATTTTTTCGAAATCGGTAGAGTAATCCTGATCCTTCTATTATCCGGTATTTAATACAACCAGTAACGAAGTACCGGGATGGTTAGGTAGTAAAATCACCAAAGGGTTTTCAAAGTGAGTTCGGATTTTTTTTTTATTGCCCACTGAAGTTTTTAACTTTTTTCAAAGGCTGAGCTTCAAAATATGGTTTGACATCTTCATTAAAATCGTGTGGTGGTTCTTTTGTTGGAATATATTAACCCTCTAACTGTCATTTTAAGGGGGCACCTTAGTCCTTTTTCAAAAACTAAACACAGAAGACTAATAAAACGTCCATTGAAAGGGTTAACATTTTATAGAAATATATTTCTTATAAAATTACATTAGGGGTTGTCAAAGGTTGAAATCAGAGCTTCGAACGAATTAATTCTGTTGAGAATTAATTCACAAAAATGGTTACAAAAAGAAAATTAAAAAACCTAAGGTCAAAAAATTAACCTTTTTTCTGTGTTCTTTGGTGGAATTCGTGATATTGAATCTCTTTAAAATAAAGGTCGCACCTAAACGCGTTACTAGATATAGAATAGAGAGTATGTCTGTATTTGTTGGTATTTACAATGTTTGTTGATTTAGAGTGTGACGACCTAATATTGTTGTTTATATGTATACACATGAACATCGCTGAATATTTGAGTGATATATGAGTGACAAGTTGTTATGGATGGTTTTGTTGGAAAAGTAAAAGGTAATGATTGTTGAACTTTGTTTTCCTTTAAATAAAATATATGGATGAATTATTGATTTTTACACCATCCTACGACAGTAAGGAAGTATACTAACTTTTTCGTTCTGTATGTAACGCATCGAAATAACAGTTTTGGACCACAATTACAATTATATGGTAATTGGTCCATGATCGACTCTAAGTAAAGCCAAAACTAAAAGAGTTACCCCCTTTAAGTTTGGCACGAAAAGCACTGTTTTTTACAAGTTTTTATGCCAGAAGAATTAAATCAACCCACTATTTTTGGGGGTGTGGAAATAACTATCATTAGGTGTCCTCCCGAAACCGTAAAAATAAGCAACTGATTTAAAAAAAATATAAAACATCATCACGTAATCTCGAAATTAAACATCTGGCAACCCTAGTCATATCCAAAAATTCTAAGAAATTATAACAATCAAAAAATTTTATTCTTTGCAATTAATTGCAATGCTATGAGATTGTTGATTCAAATCTTCAAAATCTAAATAAACAAATAATTAATCACAGATTTTTATAAGAAAATTTTCATAACTCAAACAGCGTCCATTCACACTCAGTTCGTGATAATCACAATGATGTAGACAAAAGTGATGATGATGATTGCGATCAAAACCAATCAATGGTCAGACATTGGTTGGGTGGAATTTTCATTATAAGCACACAGCAACAACAATATAAATATTGAAAAATCATATGCACTTAAGTAATCAGCCAACAAATGAGATATTTATTTGCTTACAGTTACTTTCAAAATTATGGTTATTGAATTAGTTTGTAATGATTCTTATTTGTTAGCCTAATTCCAACATGATGACACCTAGGAGCCGCTACGGTTTCAAGGCGAGTGTCAGAAGCCTCATTGTTCCGAGTTCTGAGATTATTTCCAGATCACAAAAAATTTACACTCAAAAAAAAAAACTTTTAAAATTACAAGAAAATTTTTTAACTTTTTTTTGCTACCTCCTATTTGACAAGAATTCCTTGTTATTTTACAAGCTTTTTACCAATAATTTTGTAATTTTACAAGATTTTTACAAAAAAAAAATTTAAATTTGCAATTTTTTGATTCGATAAAACTTACTTTTGTGACTTTACTATATTTTTTGCTACCTCCAATTTTACTAGAATTCGTAGTAAAAATTATGAGCTTTTTGTAATTTAACTAGATTTTTACCAATAAAATTGTAAATTTAACATTTTTTTTGGCGAAATAAAACTTACAAGAAATTCTTGTAAATTTACTAGATTTTTTTTTTTGTAAAAACCCTGGTTTTTACCGAAACAAATAACGGTATCGGTAACGGTATTGGTATTAAATATTATTTATATCGGTAACGGTAAAGGTAACGGTATTTTCGATCATTTCGGTAACGGTTTACATTAATACCGGTACGTACCGGTATTATAAATAAAATGTTAACAAGTCATAAATTTGTTAAAAACAAGTAAAAAATAAAAAAATTATTTAAAAAATTAAAAAACTGTTAAATTCAGTACATTTTCTACACATAATTATATTTTTACTTGTATTAAATACTATGCATTAACTCAGAATTTAATTAAAACATTAACGCAATATTGTAATTCAACAAATCCGAACTCATGTTCGTAGAGACACCTTTGTTCAATAAGCAAAAAAATCTGCATTTTGAGCCATATGAGAAATATGCCATTTGAAAAATCTGTTGTTTATAGCTGCCGCGGTTTGCTAAATTTCTGTCTAGATAATCCAGGTACATCAAAATTGTCCTGTTTAAATAATAAAATTTTATCAATATTTAATTTTATTTCCTATAGACAAGCCTCCAAAAGGGGCGGACCGAAAAAATCACATTTTCTTGGTCAACGAACTTCACACGACAAAAAAAGTGAATAAAATATATTTTCTGGGGTTGTGTAAGTTTTTCAGCGGGGAACTTTTATTAATCTGGTCCGATTTTGCCCATTTCGTAACTTAACCAGCCTATGACAATAAGACGTATTCGTACCAGCAGTGTAGCTCGTTTATTTTGGACTGTATCGTGTCTTCACACACAAAATATTTTGTAAGTAAATTTAACTGAAAAAACGTTTAAAGCAATCGTTTTTCCTTTTAAAAACGGACTACTTATATTTCATTTAAAACAACATACTTTTTCAATTATTTTTAAACGTTAATATATGACTAGACCTTCCGTAAAAACAAATGAAATTTTAGTTATTTTAAATGTTTACAATTTTTTATTTTGTATAACAAACTACAAAAACCTTACTTTTGTAAAATTACACGGTATAATCAGTCAGAAATAATTTAACTGATAAAATATTTTTCCGTAAATTTTGTAGTTCATTTTTTAACAATTGTATAAATAATTCAACATTTTAGTTTCCTTGAAAAACAAACGATAATACGTTTAAAACAACTTTAACTAAAAACTTTTTGAATAACCGTAACTTTTTGAATAACTTTTCTGGTGTACAGTAGCATGTCCCGAAATCAGGAAATTTTGGAATTTCTTTAGGGCATACCCCTAGAGCAATGCTTATTTTAAAGCTGATTATGGGAAAAATAATTAAAACAATTTTGGAGGTCATCTTCAGCGCGCAACCAGCGCTTAAAGTTTGCATCCGTGGTGCATTTGGTCAAAAAAAAAAATATTTTTTTTATTTTTAAAATTTATGCCAAAAGTTTCGTTAGGTAGAGTAAATTCTGGAAAAAATATTTGTAAAGTTTTCATAGAGCAATTTTTGTCCAGCGCAAAGTTTTGAAACTTCGAAGATGCATAATTTATTACATAATTTTTTAAGTTTTTGTAAAAAACAGCTTTATATACAAAGGCTTGAACATAAACTCCGTTTTATACAAAATCTTAAAAGAACTCTTACAAACTCCGGTTTTTACAAAAACTTAAAAAAATATATAATAAATTACACCTTTTCTAAATTTCAAAACGATGTGCTGGACCAAAATTGCTCCATGAAAACTTTACAAATATTTTTTCCAGAATGTACTCTACCTAACGAAACTTTTGGCACTAATTTTAAAAATAAAAAAACAAATATTTTTTTTGCCAAATGCACTACGGATGCAAACTTTAAGCGCTGGTTGCGCCCTGAAGATGACCTCCAAAAATTTTTTAATTTTTTTTTCTGTAATCAGCTCTTCACTAAGCATCATTCTAGGGGTATGCCCTAAAATTTTTCATTTTCGGGACACGCTAGTGTACAGACGGACATACGAACATTGCTTACAATCGATCCTTGATCAATAATATATAATATTTATGAGGTGCAAGATCGATATTCGAATTTAGTTAATTGCGAATGTGATCATTGGTTGGATTGGCAATGAAGAAAATTTTCACACTTTTCTCAATTCAAAACCATATATAACAAATCAAAAATTATAATACATAATTATAATTAGAGCCTGAGCTCGACTGTCTTTACAGAAACAATAATTTAGAACACAAATTTGTTTTTTTTATTTTACGTATATTAAAAATATTTTACTATGTTTTTAATCCACAAAAAAAAAATAAGTAATATTAATACAACCGAAACAAATCCGATATAATACCGGTAAAAATCCGAATAAAGGTAACGGTATTTTATCGGTAACGGTATTTCAAATTTTTTATTTCGGTATTGGTAACGGTAGTGAATATTAAAGGGTTTTTAATCGGTAACGGTATTGAAAGGGTAACGGTAGCCAACACTGGTAAAAACCCTTGGAAAAATTACAAGAAAAACTGTAAAATTACAAAAAAAAAATGCAAATTTCGATCAAAATGTTAAAAAACAAGGAAAACTGTCAAATATAGGTACACTCAAAATAATACATTAGTAGAGTTACTAATTTTTTTTGCTAATGCTAGTAAGCTAACCTTTAGCAAATTTTTAGTTGAGATTAGCATGTTAGCAAAAATATCTTGTAAACTTCATTGAGCGCATTAGCAATTTTAAACAAAATTTGAACTAATATTATTTGCTAAATTTAAAATTGAGTTGACCAAATTTTTACATGCTTTTTTGCTAATATTAGCAAAAATAAATGGTAATTTTTTTTTTTTTTTTAGAAAATTTAAAATGGCGCTATCTCGGAAACTAACCCAGATAGAGCAAAACGGAAGCCATTTTTGGTTCTCAAACTCTCCATAGTATCGCCGGTCCTCTTCACATGTGTGGACCCTAATGGGTCCTAACTTTGAATCCAAAAAAGTTAGCATTCCCGAAAATTTTAAAATGCTCATATCTCGGTAAATATTGCCGACACGATAAAAAGCCCAAAAGCATTTTTGTAGCCCTCAACACGTAGAGCAAGACCGAAAAATAATCAAAAGCTCTCCGAGTAATATTTTTGAAGTTACCGAGTTTTGTAATTCTCAAAACCCCAGTGGTCCCCAAAAATCACGTATCTCAAAAACTTAGCAAGGTAGATCGAAACGGACACAAATTTTGGATCAAAAACTATGACGATTTTTAAGGAACCCAACCAGGTCTAGGCCCATCGGGGTCTGGACCTATCGGGTCCGAACCCAATAGGGTCCCCAAATGTGTATGAACTAAGTTGAAATAAAAAAAAAAATCAGTTAACTTATTTTTTAGCAAAACGTTTTTGCTAACTTTACCAAAAAAATTGTGGGATCAAAATCAGCAAATTTTCTTGTAGGTTTACAAGCTTTTTTTGCTAACTTTACAGTTTTTTTTTTTGAGTGTATATGAATTTTGAGTAAATAGGTGTTAATCGTAAAAAACTCAAATTGACCACCCCTCAAAACTAGTTTGAGCCGCTAAAAAAATACATGTCAATTAATTTTCGTTCTGAAGAATATATCCAAATTTCATGAAGATCAGAAGGTGACACCAGGTAGACTTTCGTTGTTAGCCAAATAACACTACTCTATAAACATCAACTTTTTTTTTGCACAGACTTCTAATAGAGTACATTTTCTAAAGTATTTTAGCCTCCTAAACACGAAAAGTCGTATCAAATCGCCTTCTCGAGATATAGGCAATTTCATTTTTTGTGGACCAAGTCCTCAAAAACGACAATTTTTTAAAATTGGAAAATTGTACATATCGCTCCTTTACCTGTATAGTGTCATAACTCAAAAAATGCGTTTTTTGAGTTAATGATGCAGAATTATTTGTTATATCGTGCTTTATATTGTGTCAAAAATTCGTATTAATATCTTTTAAACTCACCGTTTGAGAAGAGTACACGCCATTATTACATTTTCTATGTACCGGCCTTTTTCAATTAAAAACCAGTTTCAATAGTAAACTTTAAAAGTGTTTGCTGCAAAATCAAATATTTTGAGTTATGACACTATACAAGTAAAGGAGCGATATGTTAAAGAAATTCATATTTTTTTTGCCAATAAAATTACCTAACTTTTGCGAGAAATCTGGACTCAATGGGATCAATGATATCATTAGAGCCTATAAGGAAGTTCACACTGGCGAATCTGCCCCTCTCATTGGCGTAGGAAGCCAACATTTCTGGGGGGGGGCTAAAGCCCCCCTAGATTTTTTTGAATTTTTTGGTATTTTTTTTTTTAATAGAAAAACCCAGACCTATTCCTGAAGCGTTCCCTTTAACATGCGTCTAGGTGACCTAGAAACGAATTCCCCCCGAAAGCGGTTAAAAATTCATATTTTTTTAACAAATTTTGATTCTGAAAATTTTTCGGAAATTTAGAACTCCCAGATACGCTTTGAGAATGAAAGATTTTTAATGTTTTTCCTATAATAAAATCATTAGATTACGATGATTTTTTCAAGAAAAAGTTGTGATGATTGCAAAAGTTGATGATTATTAGTCAAAATTCTCAGATTCTTTCTTCCAATAACTTTTGTCTATAAAAACCCCCTTAGAATTTAGAAACTTTTTTAAATCAAAGAAGTTAAAATGTGTTCCTGAAGTTAAACCCCTAAGATTCGGTAAAGTTTTTATTACTGACAAAACCATCAGATTCATATAAAAACTTTTTTCAATAATTCAGACTATTTTTCAATGGGAAAAACTATTAGATCTAATGTAATAATCATTACAAGTCCTTAAGACTCGTATAATAATCATAACGAGTCCTAAAGGCTCATTATTATTATTTATTGTTGCAAAAATTAATGAAAACATTAAATTATTAAAAAAAAAATTGTGAATGATTAAAATTCTGGGGGGGGCTAAAATTTTTCTGGGGGGGGGCTAAGCCCCCCCCAGACAGGGCTATCTACGCCAATGGCCCCTCTCTACCCTATATCGTAACAAAAAACGACTATACGTTTAATTTTAAGAGTAACTCTAACGCATTCGCATACCAAACCTAAAATGTATCAATTTATGTGAGATTTTTTAACATACATTTGGCAGAAAGATTGACGCAGTAACTGACACATGGATGAAAATAGCAAAAATAAAATAATGAAAAATGCTAAATCAGACCAGACCATTCAAACAAATCAAATAGACATATTGCAGTGTTGAAAAGCAAAATTTTGAAATTGTTTGAAATACATTATGACGGGAGAGAGATGAACGATTTGCTCAAAATACGAGTAATTTGTCAGGAATTCTAAATAATATGTGCCTGTTTATAAAACTAGAAAGGAGACTTTTATGATCGGCTAAAATAATAAAAAAAAACAATCAGGGGCAACAAATGCTATAATCACGAAATGTATGAACATTAGGGTGAACATTAATTTTTTGTAGTTGGAAGAAAGTTTCCTAAGTTGCATGTAGTTACATGATGTAACTTACATTTTCTTAATATGAAAACTTTTGCATATAATAACTCAATTTGTGATGTGATGCTTTGAGATCATTCAACTATATGAATATTAATGTAATTGTAGAGAGACCATACAGCTGTTTCAGGAAATAGTGTAATACTGCCGAAATTAGTTCCTTTTCATATTTAAAAACGTGACCTCTTATAACTTACACTTATAATGTGTGTCGTTAACTGTTTGTAGTATGTTTAAAAAGTTGTACGCATAGTTGTTTTTTTAAGAAAAAACGTATTTTTAATAAACAATTTTTCTGAATGACTACTTCTGTACGTTTTTTAAGAAATGACATCATAAAAAAGAAATACTTTCATAAGTATTTAAAGTCATTTTTTTTCCGTAAGTAAAAATAAATTACTATTCTTTTAATTTTTATTTTTTTTACATTGTTGGTAATTTAAAATGAGAAATCATTTGTTTTTACCTACTTTGTGGGTTTTTTTATGTCGAGAAAAATTAAAAAAATATTTATAAAAATATAAAAACATTTTGATTTTTGGTGACTTTTGCCAGAATGACTGGAACGGGATTCAATTATTTAATCCACATTTTTTCATCTGTTTTTTTTGTCGCAAATATCAAAATTATACTTAAACAAAACCACCAGAAATCTTTAAAGTATCTTTTAGAATTTTTCATTATGACCATTTTAATAGTAAATTCTAGTAATGAAAATATTTTGCCCCCTAATAATGTACTTGGCACACCAGAATGTGATCAATCCTTCAGTATCTTGTTACATTACGAGTCATCAGTTTGGTTGTTTATTTTTCTTGATGAAGTATGTTTTCTTAGTGATGAGATGAGTTGCAATCCCGTAAACACACACACAGTTGATCCATATGGCCTGAATCTGAAGTCATGAACAAATCGTAAATTTGTTGTCATACACAGTGGGTAGTGCAGCATAAACATTTCATTCAAGTTTTGTATTCAAAATAAACAAAAAATCAGAAAATAACAATTAAACAATTTAAAACAAATTTATGGGTAATTTTGAAAAAAGTATTTTTTTTCTTCTTTTATTTGGTAAATGCTAGACAAAGTGTCTAATGAAATCTGTCCAAAATAGAAACAAAGTTCAACATATAGGTAGAATACAATATTTTTAACACTAGATTTACCAACCTGCACAGAAATAAAATATTGGACAAAATATTTTGAGAAAGATTATTCAGCCCAAGGTAATATTTCTTTTACTAATCATTACGATGACATTCTTTATGTTTTGCCACTAACGATTGTCAATTTGCTAAATACTATTGACAATGGAATTTGACGAATTCCGAAACATGTTTCGAGTAAGTCTTGCAAAATTACCAAACTTTTCAATGTAAACAAACAACTTTATAAAAAGTTTCTTGAAAATTGTTACTTTGACAATATCCTCGCTAGTAAAAGAAATATGACCTTGAGGTAGAATAATCTTTCACAAAATTGAATTTTAAAGGTCGAATAATAAATAATTTTTATTAATTTTAAAAATTAAAACAGAATTTGTGAGTATTATTATTATTTTTTTTTTTGTGTTATGAAATATTTTAAATTCAACATTTTGTTCTTTGAGTGATATGACATTTTTCATAATATAAATTATTGTAAAGAAAATTGTTGAAATACCCAAAAAATGGTCATACCGTTAAAAAATTTTCAAAATATTTGCCAACAACAACTAATACACATTTTGTTGGGTGTAATGATTTTTCAATTTGGACTGTATGACCTTGACTGTACGCCTGCATTAAATCCATAGTCTCCGCAAAAACCGGGAATACCCGAGTAAAAATAATCATATATAACAATATATAACTAGATGCAAACATAATAAATCATATATGATTATATATCGCGTGAGATATTTTCAAAATTTTTTAAATGCAGTCATATGAAGTTATATATAATTTAATCATGATTCGGATTAAAAGGTGTCAGGTTGATATAATTATATAAAATTATATGAGGGTCAATACAAAATTTGATTTTCTGTATAATTTAACATAAAAATATATATGAAGGTTTCTATTTCAAACGTACCACGAAAAAAAAAGGTGTTGGATCAAAGTCAAACTTTGAGAGCTTATTGCCCTATATGAAAGTAACAAATCGTGGAACAAAAGTTTTCGTTTTTCGGAAAAATGGGCGAGATAGGCGTGGTCAAACATGGTAAAATTGAGCAATTTTTGCATGATGTCGCTTTATATTTAATTTTTTCTACAGTAACTCAACGATTCTGAAATTTTTGAAACACATCTAATTTATAGTGTTTTGGATGGGCTATCGATTGGCATTATTAGTTTTTGGAAAAAATTCAGAACTATGTCTGAATTTTTCAAATGAAAAATAAAAATCGATGTAGCAAAAAACACGCCATTTTTATTTTTTTTTAAAAAAAATTTAAATTAAAGTTCTTATCATTCTCTACATCATATCAAATTTTCAGAGAGCAGTTATTTTTGGTTTTCGAGAAAATTGGCTTTAAAGTTTGAATGTCTTATTTTATTTTCCATATCACTCATACGCCACGATACATTTATTTTTGCACTTACCAAAAACTTGTTTAATTCTATTTAGATAATTGATTTAGAGCTGATTTGTAGAGTCCAACCGAATATTCGGTTTCGGTCTCGACTTCGGCCGAATAATGGGGTTTCGGCCTCTATTCGGTATTCGGCAAAATTTTAGTATTTTAAAAAATATATAAAAAAAGTTGCTGAATTTTTCAATTTCGAGTATCATTACACTTGATTCAGTTCATTTTAAAAATGTAACAAGGATTTCCAATTAACGTGTTACTGTTACAGTTCAAATAATTTTTTTTTTTTCTTAATCTACAGATTTAATGAACAATTTATTTAAATACGATTTTTTTGTAAGTTTTTAAAAATATATATATTTTTTAATAAATACAACAATTCCGATGGTTTAAAAACATTAAGTGCTGTATATTTATTTTAAAAAAGAAATAAATAAAAATTTTATTCAGCCAGGCATTAATTTTTTTTTTAGTTTCGGTTTCGGTTTTGGTTCGGTTTCGGTTTGGCCTCGAAAAACTGGTTTCGGCCGGACTCTATTGATTTGTCATATTTATAATAAGAATTCGACTGTTTTTCAAGATTCTTCGTATCAAGGTGCATTCAATATCAATAAAATGACAATATTTCAGAAGTGATCTTTGCCTTATGATTGTTGAAATTCTGGGACGCCGCTTAGCCATTTACTGGAATAAATCCAGGCAACAATATTCACAGTCGTTGTTAATTTTTAAGAGTACTCTGATATTAAACACACTGCCTTACAACTAAAAATTTAAAATATATCAGAAGTAGACAAGTTCCAAAAAATATTTTAAAGTCTGCACTTCAATAATTTTACAAACCTTCTTCATCATTTCAAAGATTTTAAAGTTCAAAAAAATTGTCATTCTTATTACACAGAAGACGAGTAAGCGATGGCACTGTATGTCTCTGGTCAACAAAAAAACAGCCGAATTCCTATAAATAAGACAAATCAGCTCTAAATCTGTTATCTAAACAGAATTAAACAAGTTTTTGGTAAGTGCAAAAATAAATGTATCGTGGCGTATGAGTGATATAGAAAATAAAATAAGACATTTAAACTTTAAAGCCAATTTTCTCGAAAACCAAAAATAACTGCTCTCTGAAAATTTGACATGATGTAGAGAATGAAATGAACTTTAATTTAAAATTTTTTTAAAAAAAATTAAAAATGGCGTGTTTTTTGCAACATCGATTTTTATTTTTCATTTGAAAAATTCAGACATAGTTCTGAATTTTTTCCAAAAACTAATAATGCCAATCAATAGCCCATCCAAAACACTATAAATTAGATGTGTTTCGAAAATTTCAGAATCTTTGAGTTACTGTAGAAAAAATTAAATATAAAGCGACATCATGCAAAAATTGCTCAATTTTACCATGTTTGACCACGCCTATCTCGCCCATTTTTACTTTCATATAGGGCAATAAGCTCTCAAAGTTTGACTTTGATCCAACAACATTTTTTTTTTCGTGGTACGTTTGAAATAGAAACCTTCATATAGCTTATTCTGTTCCATATAAAACTATATATGTTTCCAATTAACCAAAAATTTTCTAAGTTTTTTAGGCAAAGTATAAGAAACTTTTTAAAATGTTCCTAAACATTTCCTTGTTAGGGTTATGTATATCACCTATCTGGTTCGAAGCGTACCCAAACATTTTTTTGTTTTAGAAACTTATATGTTTGGTGAATGTATCGTTGACCTGTGGTGTATCTCAACCCAACCCAAAAAGCACCGGGATTTTATATGTTTTTATGCAATTATATCTAATTAGATCCACCAATATATGGCAATGTCTGGTCAAAACTCGGATGAAATCAAATCATATTTTATACAAGTTGATCTTTTTTAATGCAAAAACATCCCACATTATTCGGATCAAATTGCGTATAAATATATATTGTGTTACATATCATTATATATTGCATAGTATAAACATTTTTACTCGGGTATGACCGAAACTTGTTGGGCATAATCCTAAAAATTATATAAACAATTTTTTCTTGAAACTTTTTGTGTCACAAGTTTTTCTGTGTAGCCAGCCTTCGACGTAGGAATTACAAACTCCATGCCTACAAACCAACACTTTCAGCAAAATAAAGCTTTTTTGAGTAGCAGACCTTTACTGACGATGCCCTTAAAAGGATTTATTACCTGTGCAATTTTTATTTTGTCTTAAAATTTTTTCTGCGTAGACTGTCTTTGGCTAGAAATTCCAAGCCTTTAAACAACTCTCTGTCACAGGGCCAGACTGATCCAATTTTGGTAAAAAGTCTTTATTTTATCGTTGTTGGATACGTCTGAAAATGTGCTTCTAGAGGATTTCGAGGTGGCTAATTTCTAAATTTAACTAAAAACCAAAAAATCCAAATGGCGGCTCCAATGCGGCAGCCTTTTTTTTTTTTAAATTGTCCGATTTAACTCAAATTTTGTTTTATGCAGGTCTTGGAGTTACTGAATAACAATTGTTGCTCCGAATTTTAAAATACAAAATGGCGGACTAAATATGCTTCTTAAGTTTTGAGGATGTTTATTCGGGCTCGAGGTCATTAGTTTCTTTAATAATTAAAACCATGATATTCTCATAGCATAATTTTCAAGAAAATTATTTTTCTGTTTTAAACTTATTTAGGTTGGTCATTTTTGCAAGACTTAATCGACACGTGTTTCGGAATTTGTCAGATTCCATTGTCAAGATTATTTAGCAAAAATAGAAACGATTTACTACAAAGTAGCAAACGAGTCTAATGATAAATCGTTTGTGCACAAACTAAAATATTAATACATATTCGACTGTATCCACAATGGGAATTAGAAAGACGAAGAAATTGTACTATACTAGTAAGGCAACGATTGTCAATAACCAACAAAAATATTTAAAACAGATTTACATAGTCCATTGGACTACAACAATATATTATTTGTTGTTGTGAGTATAATAATACCATATTAGGGTTATCCAAATTCTGATTAATTTTTATTAAAAAATAAAAATTGTTTTATTCGACCTTTATAATAATATATTTTGAGGATGTCTATTCTGGCTCGAGGTTATTATTTTCTTTACTAATTAAAATTATATTTCAAGAAAATTATTTTTTCTGTTGTTAATTTTTTTATATTGGTCATTTTTGCAAGACTAAAGAAAATAATATTTAAATGACAATTAAGGCCTTGGCTTTGGCATGTTAACATGATAATAATTTTAGGCTGGTGTCTTGTTTTAAAAAAGTTGCAGGACGCCACCTCAGTTTGACTATATAAGCTAACAATTAACGAAAAAGAAAATAAGAATTACTAATTTCATTTTCTTAAAACCAAAAATTTTAGTAACTTGGGTAATAATAGTTTTTAGTAACTTGGGTAATAATTCACATCGGGGTGAATAAACCCGTTTTTTACCAGCTGGTCAATAAAAAGTAATATAATTAGTTTTTTTTCATCAACTTTTTTTTTATCAAATTTTTTTCATCAATTTTTTTTTATAAAATTTTTTTTTCATAAATGTTTTTTTTTCATAATTTTTTTTTTGCCATCAATTTTTTTTTTTGTCATCAAAGTTTTTTTTTTTTGTCATCAAAGTTTTTTTTATCAATCATCAATTTTTGATTTATCATTTTTTTTTCAATAGAAAAATTTTTCTTTTCATAATTTTTTTTTCACAAAAATTTTTTATTTTCAAAATCAAATTTGTTTTCATACATTTTTTTTTTTATAAAATTTTTTTTTTCTTCATCAAAAACTTTTCTTCATCAAAAACTTTTTTCACCAAAAATTTTTTTCCCCCTGTTTTACCAAAACTACTTTTCTAAACTTTTCATATAAAAATGTTCCATTTGTTTATCAAATGTACATAAAACAAGTGAGAGTGTTAAATTCTTCGGTGGCGAATCTTTTACACTTTTCAAAATGTAAAAATATTTCTTTGCACTTAATTTTGCACTGATTTACCAAATGTACTGCTCTTTTGGTTTGGACTGCACACGGTGAGCCTCAGCGATGTTCAGGTTGAACTTTAGTGTCGACGAAAAGTGTAAACGCAGTTCGATTTCCACTAGATTAAAAGTCACAAATCTGTTAACAGCGAAATCGTAGCTGCTCGCATTCGCGAGATAACGCGAAATTAGTGTTTTTGTATTTTTTAAATTTTTGACATTGAAGTTTTTTAAATATTTTCAAAAACTGAGTACACAGATTTAATTGTACTTATTTAAAGGTCACAAAACAGTACACATCAAAATCTTATCTTCTTTAGTTAGCGAGAAATCGCGAAATTAATTTATTCCTGTTTTTGTTTTCCTATGCAGTTTTACTTATGCTTGATCAAAGGTCACACAGCTGCTGACATCGAAATTGTAGGTGTTAAATTTCGCGAGAAATCGTGTAATTATATAACTTTTTTTATTATTTATTTATATTTTAAAACCGGTTCTTTAGAAATAATAAAAAAAAGTGGTATGTAGTTTGATTTGAACATGTTGGAAGAAATTAAAACTGCTCACAAAAAAATTATAGCTACTCACTTTCGCGAGAAATAGCGAAAAACAGCTTTTCGGGGGTATTTCTTGTTTTGATTAAGAAAAGAAGTTTCTTTAAAATTGTTGAAAAACACGAAATGCAGTTTGATTTGCTATTGGTTAAAGGTGATACGGCTGTTAACATTTAAATTCTAACTGCTCAATTCTTCGAGATAAAAAACTCGCTAAACTACTATTTATTCATTACTTTGTGTTATTTTTGGTCTGTAAAAGCATTTAGTTCAATTAACGACAAAAATGTGGCATGCAGTTTGAATTCGAGGTTATAAAAGTTAACAAAACTGCAAGCAGAAAAATTATAGATGATCAATTTCCTGAGAAATTGCAAAATTACTGTTCAAGCTTTTATATTAATTAATTTATTTTTTCTTTAGTGTCTAAAATAAAGGAGAAAAATCAAGAAACGACATATATATTGTATACAGTTTAAATTTTATGTGGTTAAAGGTGGTAAAACTGCTCAAATCAATATCTTGACTGCTAATTTACGCGAAAAATAATTTTTTTTCCAATTTTGTATTTTTTTTTAACTTTGCGATTTCTCGCGAAATTAAGAAGATATGATTTCGATGTTAACTGTTTTGTGACCTGTAAATAAATACAATTAAAACTGCATACTCAGTTTTTGAAAATATTTAAAAAACTTCATTGTCAAAATTTTAGAAAATACAAAAACACAAATTTCGCGATATCTCGCGAATGCGAGTAGCTACGATTTCGCAGTTCGATTTCTACTTGATTAAATGTTTTGTGACATTTAATCAAGTAGAAATCGAACTGCGCTTACACTTTTCGTCGACACTAAAGTTGAACCTAAACATCGCTGAGGCTCACCGTGTGCATCTTTCTTTCCACAGACAGATGAACGGAAATAAATTTTGCTTTGGCAAGTACACCCAAATCTTCGGCAAGACATTATCATGATTAAATGTTTGGGCAAGAGTACAAAATTCGAAGGAATTTTTTATATAAAAATGTACTATCCAAAATTTTCTATAGGAAAATTTGGTATTTATCATCGAAAATTTTCTATAGATTAGAATATTCTATAAAATTTATCATTGAAAATTTTTTCCCATAGTCTGGGAACAAACGACACAGACAAAGTCTTTGTTGTAATTTAACTTTACAGACTAATGAAATTAATTACTTGACTACAAAAACAAAGGTTTTTTATATACGGTGACGAGCAAAAGTGTAACAGGGTTCACATTGCTTAGATAATCTGCTCTATATTTTAAACTACACAAGATAAAGTATTGAAGTTTTTTGATAATTTCATTAGTTAATAGATCAGAATTTATAAACATTATCGAAATATGCTGTAAAATTTTTTATAAAAAAAATATAGTAAAAATTCCATAAAAAGGCAAGTGTTACATTATTGCACTCATGATTTTTCTACATAAATCTTTAGGATAACTTTTATATTTCGCGCATATAGACCCGGATTTTGCAATTTTTTTATAAAACTTAATAAATAACATAAAAATAATTCATTTGTTGAAAAGAAATTTTGGGTAAACATTATTTTTAACTCAAAAGTCCGTCCTTTTTACGTTTTTTGGAGAACCACGCATATTTATCAAGCTAAGAATTTGCAGAAATTATTTTTTTTGAATGGTGTTTATATCAGGCGATAATAGAGACCATTTATAAAAAATTTCGTAAATGGATTGTTGCTTTTGCAATTAGTAAAAAAAAGTTATTGTGTACTGGGGTTGGGTTTCTGGAGGAATTTCAAATATTTTTGCCGAAATTCGACATTTTTCGGCTGAATAAACGCCAATTTTGCCTCAAGAAGTGTTTTCTTAATTCAGCCGTAAATAAATCAACAAGTTATATCACCAGTTGATCATAAATTTTGTTAAGAATGGGTTTATGCCATTTAAAACCACTATCACATTTCGTGGTTTTGGACATTATCCTCGGGGTAGTGCCATAGTGTCAAATTATCGAATCAGAACGCAATCTTTGGAGTTAATTTTTTCAGAAAGAACAAAAATAAATAATGTTTAATAAATAAAAGTCTTTTGCTGCTCTTATCATTGGACGAAATTCACTAATTCAATTTAGGTACCCCAAACAATAATTTTAAATAGGGATTTAATAATAACTACATTCTTTATAACAATATTGTCAATCTACTGATGATTTTAATTGACGATATATTTAAGACCGAATATAGAAAAAACATCATCGGCCAGAATTGGCTCGTATTCATCCGAAAAATGTTGAATATCTGCAAAAATATTTGAAATTCCGCCAAAAACCCAAATTGAGTACCCAATAAAAAAATTGTATTAATTGCAAAATAAACAAACCACTTATGAATTTGATTATAAATGGGCTCTACTATCGCCGGATATAAACGCCATTCCAAAAAAATAATGTCTGTATATTCTAAGCTTGAGTAATACGTGTGGCTCTCCTAAAATCGTTAAAAGGACGGACTTTTGAGTTAAAAAAAATGTTTAGCCAAAATTTCTTTTCAACAAATGAATTATTTTTATGTTATTTATTAAGTTTTATAAAAAAATTGCAAAATCCGGGTCTATATGCGCGAAATATAAAAGTTGTCCTAAAGATTTATGTAGAAAAATCATGAGTGCAATAATGTAACACTTGCCTTTTTATGGAATTTTTACTATATTTTTTTTATAAAAAATTTTACAGCATATTTCGATAATGTTTATAAATTCTGATCAATTAACTAATAAAATTATCAAAAAACTTCAATACTTTATCTTGTGTAGTTTAAAATATAGAGCAGATTATCTAAGCAATGTGAACCCTGTTACACTTTTGCTCGTCACTGTATTTATGATAAATAATGTACATAACGAGAATTATGTGTGTGTTCACATGCTATCCTATAAATAAACCAATAAAAATATGAAATTAAATAATTTTTGCGAAAAATGTCCTCATCAAAAATGATTTTTAAATTAAAAAATGGAAAATTTTTTCCCATTTTCTAGTTTACATTGGTCCTTATTTTTAAGAAAAATAAGAAATAAAAAGTAGGAATACATGGCAATGGAGCTAAATCATTTTCAATTTTCCTTGGATTTAGTAAATTTCCCCATTTTTTAGTTAGTTTTTTTTGAGTGTAGAATCGGAAATTATTTTTTTTCTGGAAGTTAAATAATCGGACAGTTTCTCTGCTAAAAAAATTTCTTTATAGAATAAAAAACATTAATGCGGGTTTTGATTTAAAACTTTTTTTTAGATTCAAATTTTTCGATAGTAAAAGTTTTTCTCTGTAAGTATTGAAAGAAACCAACACTTAAAATAAAACCTCTTTCCAATCAACAGAAAAATCTTGTAAAAATACACCCATTTTGATCCATATGTGAAAATTGGTCAAGACTTCAGAAAAATCTGCTGAATTTTAGCAGAAAAATCTGTTGATTTTAGCAGAAAAATCTTCTAAATTCAGATGTATTATTTATTTGTCCAAAAATTATTTGTCCAAAAAAAAAAAACTTAAAAAATGAATATTTCTTGGAAACAGGATAACTAAAAATGTCTGTAAAATTAGCTAAAAAAAAATGCTGATTTTTGTTATTTTCTACAACTAAATGACTAAGAATTTAATTAAAATACCCCTTTCAGTAAAACATCTATGAAATTGTTTGATTTAGTCAAAAGTCAAGTCTCAAATTTTTTGTTGCATATTTTTTTTATTTTGAGTGAACAAATGAAAAGATAAGCCTGTCAAAATCAAAAATATCAAATTGCATTTCACAAATAGTATCTAAAATACGAATAAAAAAAATAGTGAAGTATAAACATTTATGTTTGTAAAACTATCTCCTCCTTTTTAAACTTTTATGGTCTTTAAAGTTTTTTTTATTTTTCATTTTTTTATTATTCACACAAAGAGGCGTATTCGTATTCATTCTAGCTAGTTAATGGTGCCTGGTTTTTACAGAAACAGAAAAAGTTGCTCCAAGTCTCCACCATACTTCTGGATTTTTTTTTTTTTTTTGTATGCATACTTATTGTTTTGTCCATCAATTTTTCTTAAACATTCCTTAAAAGTCTTGATTTTTGTATTCAGCTGTCAATCTTTTTAGCGTAGTTTTTTTTACTCCAACCAATTGTATTCAATTTTCTGTTGCAAGAGGTGGGATCTTTAAGGTTTTACTTGACATTGATACATGATCATATTGTTTTCAGTATACAAGGAAATGTAAACTTTAAGTTTTGTTCACCATCCAATTTAACCAATAGGCAAATAATAAGAAAACGCATAGTTGGTATGATAAGACTTGAAAATGCCCTATGCACGAAATGCGTTAATAATTTTAGAATAAAACTTAATATATTAAAAATTAAATAATTTTCAAAAAGGGATAAGGCTTTAAGCTATATAATTGACTTCGAAAAAAAACATTGAGGGCCTTTGGGGTCGTACTTTTTATTATTTTTTTTTTTTTTTGTTTTTTTTAATATCGACCATTGTGCGCGAGAGCCTAAGTTTCAAACGAAAAATTTTCAAAAAAATATTTTCTTTTCATTAAAATAAAACAGGGAGGGGACGACCCAATCAGAATTCCATTGTTTTAAAATCACGATAGTATTTATGGAAACGTTCAAGGTGTATTGAAATTTTTCATATGGTTTTTTGATTCATTATTTTGAAAATTAAAATTTCGGACTGTCCGCACAAGTCGGGATTTTGTATTTATTTTAAACAAAAAAATCTTGGTGCAATCCTGAATCCCCAAGTTAAATACTAAAATCGTTTGGCAGACTGAACACAATTAAATCACAACAATTTCTTTAGTTTTAACATGATAATGTTTTTAGGCTGGTGTCTAATTTTAAAAAACTTGCAGGACGCCACCTCAGTTTGACTATATAAACCAGCGATACGCAGACACATACTATAACATTTATGCTTGTGTGGGTAGTAGCAAGCGAAAAGTCAACAAATTTGCTTAAGCAACAGAAATTTATAGTGTATGTGTGTTGACAGCGCACAAGCAGCGCCTATTCCCGCGGGAATAGGAATTACAAAAATGCGTATCACTGATATAAACTAAGAATTAACGAAAAAGAAAACAAGAAATACTATTTTCATTTTGTTAAAACCAAAACTTTTAACTTTATAAAATTATATATTGTTTTATATATTTTGATATAGTTGTATATAATTATATCTGATTATATAAATTTGCTGTTGTTATATAAAAATAGGGGTCCAAATTTCGCATAAAATTATATAAAAAATTTATTAAATCATAAGTAACATTGATAAAATTTTATAAGGTTTTATCGACTCATTTTTCGCATCAAATTCTATATAATTCTATATAATCATATATGATGTTTATAAAATTATATACAACTATATAAAAACTTTTTTACTCGGGAACTTGGGTTTGTAACTTGGATAATAATTCACCTCGTGGTGAATAAAACCGTTTTTCACCAGCTGGTGAATAAAAAGTAACATAATTATTTTTCAACAAAAAAAAAATTTTTTTTTATAATTTTTTTTTTCATCAAATTTTTTCATAAATTTTTTTTTCATCAAATTTTTTTTTCCATCAATTTTTTTTTTTTCATCAAACTTTTTTTTTCATAATTTTTTTTTTTCACCAAACTTTTTATTTATCATTATACCCTACACCACTCTGTGGTACAGGGTATAATGTCTTTGTGCTGATGTTTGCAACTACCCAAAATATTGGTCCTAGACCCACTTTTAAGTATACCGATCGACTCAGAATAATATTTTAAGTCAGTCTAGCGATGTCCGTCTGTCCGTCCGTCTGTCTGTCCATGTAAACGTTGTAAACACGACACAGGTCGCAATTATCAATCGAAACTTGAAACTTAAGCTTCTATTGGCCCAAGGACGACGCCTATTGAAATTGGAATAAATCGGTCCATGTTTAGACCTAGCCCCCATACAAAGGTCCGCTTTAATTTGGCTCAATTGGCTCTAATGACCGTATTATAATAGGTAATAAATTTGGCAGGTAAACGTGTTTTGTATTTAATAATTACCATTCCGAATTTTAAAGGAATCGGACCAGTTCTTCTTGTAGCCCCCGTACAAACCACCTTCCCGATATTCACATAAATCTCTCAAATTTTATGAAAATAGAAAATATTTTCACTCAAAATATTTTGTAGGCAAAAACAAATGAAAAACACACTTAAAACCAGTGAATAAACAATTGAAAACCATTCCAGTAATTATTCATTTAGTTTAACAAACATCAACATTTATTTTTTACTGTTGACAAAATTTTATAAAATAAATAACATTAAACATTAAAAAATTAAGGTTTTTTTACTCTTTTTTACCAACAAATTCGGAAAAAATAACCAACGAAAACATTAAAAAATTACGGTTTTTTCACTCTTTTTTACCAACAAATTAAAAAAAAAATAACCGACGAAAACAATAAAAATTAATGATTTCGTAGGTAATTTTTTACAATTTTTTATTGAAATATTTTTTTAAAAATTTTTAATAACATTTTTGGGGAATCGATCCCGCAATCAACTACATTCTGGCCAGACACTCTATCCATCGTGCCAAAGTCACTTGATACAAACATATTTTTATATTTCTATAAATATTTTTTTGAATTTTTTTTCTACAAAAAAATAACTGACTTGTGTAGGTAAAAACTAATGATATTTCATTAAAAAATACCAACAATTTAAAAAAAAATTACTTACACAAATCATTAAAAATCAAAAGAATAATCAGTAGTTTTTACTTACAGAACAAAAATAAATGACTTTAAAAATTAAATGTTAATGAAAGTCTTTATTTTTTAGTGCGTTATTTTTGAAACAAAGGACTGAAGTAGTCATTAATAAAAACTGAACATCAAACAAATGTTTTTTCTTTTAAAAACGACTAAACGGAAAACTTTTTAAATAAACTACAAACAGTTAATGACATAATTTTTTGAGTGTTATTAAAATTTTATTTGTATGTTTTTAATTTGTACTTTAATAACCTAATGATTATAATCGGACAATTTTTGGACTTAGGCCCCATAAAAAATTTTCTACCGATATTCAGTTAAAACGGTTTATTGGCAACAAATAGAAGCTTATTTCACTCAAATTAGGTTTTCGAGTGTTTTTTACACTTATTAAAGATTTGACAAAAGAAAGATCCAATCGGTCCATGTTTGAACTTGGGACCCATTTTCCGGGAAACACTGGTGTAGGGTATTATATGGTCGGTCTTGACCGACTGTAATTTTCTTACTTGTTTTTTTTTTGTTTATCAAAATTTTTTTTTTTCATCAAATTTTATTTTTTTTTCATAAAATTTTTTTTTTTTTTTCATTCATTTTTTTTCACCAAAATTTTTTTTTCATCAAAAATTTTTTTTTTATGATATTTTTTCATCAAATTTTTTTATCAAATTTTTTTTTTTTTATCAAATTTTTTATTATCAATTTTTTTCTCACCAAAAATTTTTTTTTTTAATATTTTTTTCATCAATTTTTTTTACATCAAAAATTTTTTTTTTCATCAAAAAAATTCATCAAAATTTTTTTCAAAAAAAATTTTGGGTTCATTAAATTTATTTTAACATAATTTAGTTTTTCTTGAAAAAAATCATTTTTTTTACCAAAACTACTTTTTGACTAAGCCTAAGCTTTTCGCATAAAAATTTTCCATTTGTTTATCAAATGTACATAAAACAAGTGAGAGTGTTATATTCTTTGGTGCCGAATCTTTTATACTCTCCAAAATGTAAAAACACTTTTTTATACCCTCCACTTAGTGATAGAGGGTATATATAAGTTTGTCATTCCGTATGTAACACATTGAAATATTGGTTTAGGACCCCATAAAGTATATATATTCATGATCCTTGATCGATTTTAAGTCGATCTAGCGATGTCCGTCTGTCTGTCTGTCTGTCTGTCTGTCCGTCCGTCTGTCTGTCTGTCTGTTGAAATCACGTTTTTGGCAATAATACGGAACCGATTTAAACGCTTGGGGTACCAAAAGTTGCGGAATTTATCCAGGCAGACTCTACTGTATTTTTTAAATCGGTTAAGTATTTTAAAAGTTATGAGTGAATTCGTAAAAAAAGTCATTATTTTTTTTAACATAACCCTAAATTAACTCATATTTTGTGTAAATACAAACGGAAATGAAAAAAAAAAAACTGAGAAAAAGGAAAAAAATCTTTACAAAAAAGCTTAAAAATATGTAAAACGATATTTAAATTTAATTTAAAAATGTTTTTTAAGAAAAAAGTTCTTTAAGAAATAATAAAAAAAATATTTTAAAAAGTTTTCATTGATAATCATTTGTATGTACAAAGCATGTGTGTGTGTGTCCCTTTTTTTTGCTTCGTCATATTGACGGGGTTGCCAGACTTTTTTTTTGGCTTTGTCGCAAACTCGGATGTAAAATATCGCCAAAATTCAATTTTGTTTAGATTTCTTAAAAAAAAAAATATTTTAATTTAAAAAAAATAAATTTAGTTAAATAATAAAAAACATAAATAAACTTTTTGGCAAAAATCGCCCAAATCCGGAAAATCTATGTATATAAAAGAGCAATGTGACTGACTGACTGGCATACTCATTCATCATCGCCCAGCCCAAACCGCTGAAGCTAGAGACTTGAAATTTGGACTGTAGGTCCAAATATAGATCCACTATGGCTGGAGTTTTGCCAAGGTTAATTCTAAGGCGATAAAGGGGACAAAAACTGTACTTTTGGTACTTTTTAAATATCGTGATTAATGATCATAGAGACTTGAAATTTGGACTGTATGTTCACCTCCCGGAATATAGATCCATTAAGGCTGGGTTTTTGCCAGTGTTGATTCTAATGGGTTAAAAAGGGTAAAAAACTGTACTTTTGGTGCTTTTTATATCTCCTGAAATAATGGTCATAGAAACTTAAAACTTGGACAGTATGTTCACATCCTGGAATATAGATCCAGTACGGCTGGATTGTTGCCAATGTTGATTCCAAGGGGGTAAAAAGGGTAAAAATCTGTACTTTTGGTACTTTTTATATTTCCTTAAAAAATTGTCACATATACTTGAAATTTGGACTGTATGTTCACCTCCCGAATTTAGATCCCACAAGGCTGGGTTTTTGCCAATGATGATTCTTATAGGGTAAAAAGGGTAAAAATATGTACTTTTATTACATTTTATATTTCTTAAATAATGGTACTAGAAAATTGAAATTTGCAATGTCGGTTCACCTCCCGGAAAAAAGATTCACTAAGGCGCGTTTTTAGCCAATGTTGATTCTACGGGGGTAAAAAAAGTACCTTTGGTACTTTTTTTTTATTTACTGAAATAATGGTTATTCAAACTTGAAATTTAAATGTAGGATCCTTTAGTGAAATAAAACATTCTGGAACAAGTACGTTCCGAAAATTCTGTACCGTTTTCAAAAAGTACCTTTTATAAAAAGTACCTTTTATAAAAAGTACCTTTTATAAAATGTACCTTTTATAAAAAGTACCTTTTATAAAAAGTTTCTTTTATAAAAAGTTCCTTTTATAAAAAGTACCTTTCATAAAAAGTTCCTTTTATAAAAGTACCTTTTATAAAAGGTACCTTTATAAAAAGTACCTTTTATAAAAAGTACCTTTTATAAAAAGTACCTTTTATAAAAAGTACCTTTTATAAAAAGTACCTTTTATAAAAAGTACCTTTTATAAAAAGTACCTTTTATAAAAAGTACCTTTTATAAAAAGTACCTTTTATAAAAAGTACCTTTTATAAAAAGTACCTTTTATAAAAAGTACCTTTTACAAAAAGTACCTTTTATAAAAAGTACCTTTTATAAAAAGTACCTTTTATAAAAAGTACCTTTTATAAAAAGTACCTTTTATAAAAAGTACCTTTTATAAAAAGTACCATTTATAAAAGCACCTTTTATAATAAGTACCCTTTATAAAAAGTACCTTTCATAAAAAGTACCTTTTATAAAAAGTGCCTTTTATAAAAAGTACCTTTTATAAAAAGTACTTTTTATAAAAAGTACCTTTTATAAAAAGTACCTTTTATAAAAAGTACCTTTTATAAAAAGTACCTTTTATAAAAAGTACCTTTTATAAAAAGTACCTTTTATAAAAAGTACCTTTTATATAAAAGTATCCTTTATAAAAAGTACCTATTATAAAAAGTACCTTTCATTAAAAGTACCTTTTATAAAAAGTACCTTTTATTGAAAGTACCTTTTATAAAAAGTGCCGGAAGTACACTTTTTGGTACTTTGTTATTTCCTGAGGTATAAATAAAACAAACTTTTTTGTTTTTTAAATCATTACATTGGTGGAGGGTATTTAAAGATTCGGCACAGCCGAATATAGCTTTCTTACTTGTTGCACTTATTTTTGTACTCACTTACGAAATGTACAGCTCTTTTGGTTATTTAATGAGGTCCTCGACTGATATTTCAATTTGTTGTGCATGGAATAGCAAAGTAATATAACATTATTTTTTCTAAAAAAAACTTTGCTTTGGAAAGTACACCCAAATTTTCCGCTACACATTATCATGATTTAATGTTTTGGACAAGAGTACAAAATTCGCAGGCATTTTTCAAATCGATTTTAATGTTTTTCTTAAAGTTAATGTGATGTTTTTATTCCAGTGATGAATTACTAAATTTTATGTTCTCTTCACGTTCTTATATTTTCAAAATAAATGCTAAAAATCAACATCTGTAAAAAATAATTCGAGTATTTCTCTGAAAGATATAAAATCTAATCCTTTCATTTTTTTTTTCATTTTTACCAAAATTATACCTTTGAGAATAATTAAAGTATTTTTTTACACAAGCCAAATAATATAAACTTTTTTTTGGTATAAAAAACTTCCAAAAATTTACACTTATAATGTAGTCCTTTTACTCTCCCTTACCTCATTGTAATAACAACTAGTTCTGCATCCTTTTGATTTTATTGTGATATATTCTATAGACATTATTCAACATTGAGATACTTTGAAAAACGAATGTGTTATATATGTTACATTGACCCATTAGATACCCCATTGCCCTCCCGTTGTTGCAAAGAAAAACATAACCTCAAACTCATTGTTCATGATATATGTATAATGTGTTTCTTGTGTTCTTGCAGTTTCTATTCAGTTTTTTGGTATTTTGTAAAAAAATATCCTTCAGTACAATTCCCTTAAGAGACAATAAATCCATCAATGATTTGTATTTTTAACTGGACATTGATAAGAAAAAAGGAAATCAGCGAGTAGTTTTGTTTTAAGAGTCTGTGTAAACACCCAGTTGGAAACGTCTTGAGAGACCCTAAAAAAATTTACTTCCCTAGTAAAAAAGTTTTGATATAATGATATAAAATTTGATACAATCATATTATATTATATATAACGTTTTATATATTCATATATTCTAATTTTATCTAAGATATTTTGCGGCTCCATTTTCTTATCTGAGGTTATATATAAATATATCTGACTTTACGTAATTATATAAATCTATATTAATTTATATAAAATAAGATCAACTGGATTTAATTGGATGTGACCAAAATTCGGATCAAACTATATCATTTTTAATATTTGTGTATCTAAAACAATACAATTAGATCAATATCTGATGCAACTTGATACAGCCAATTTTGAGATCAAATTAGATCTTAAAAACTTTTTTTTTACTCGGGTTACTAAAACGGAAACTCACTCACCCAGTAAAAACTTGGTTATTACTATAAAAGTTATAACCAAGCACTTTTAATATTTTGTTCTGGAAATGTCAATTTTAGATTCAAAATTTTTATATTTTTTGACAGTATTAGCAAAATCATCATTAACCGACGTATATTTTTTGACTTTTTAAGTTTTTTCATGATATTGTCATACTTTTTATTTTTACTCTTGGTAAGTTTTCCTATAAATATATATTTGTTCTTCCAAATAGAAAAACTATATTAGTTTTTGCTCGAATAACGCAGTTTTAAAGTTTTTTTTTTTTATTTTTAGCTGTTTTTTTTTGCGTTTTTTGCGATTTTTTGTGGGAAAAAAAGTTGCAATATTTTTTTTTGTTTTGTTTCATTGTATTTCAGGATTTTTAACTTTTATTTTTTGATTTTTTATGTTTTAGTTATTTGTTTATCTCTAATAAAACAGTTTTTAATAAAAAGTTGGTCAAATTTTAATGTTTTTTATAAGGTATATTAATAATAAAAATGAAAAAATTAATTATTTTTTTCCCGTTTCCCGGGAAATCAAAAAGTCCGGGAAATCCCAAACACTAATAATGACCCAAAAAGAAAAATACTTAAAATCTCCCAAAATTAACGAAAAAAAGCCCAAAAACGAAATGACAAATGATTCAAAAATAAAAAAAATATATAAAAGATTTTTCTCAAATTACGTTTTCCCTAAAACACATATTACCCAAAAATAGTTGAATTTTGCGGAGGGGCAGGGCATAAGGCATGGAGTTTGTAATCCCTAAGCCAAGCTGTTTTTTTTTTTCTTTGCTTTTGGTTTTCTACTGGCTGTGCACTCAAAGAAAAAGCTTCTTCATATTGATGAAAAGTAACATCAATATGATGAAATGTTACATCATTTTTCGTCCAATGTAACTTGTCATCAATATGATGAATAGGTGTCATCAATAACATTTTTTATTTGAAAAATATGAAAAAAAATAAGAAAAAACTTTTTTTTGTTATTTGATTTTATTTAATTTATTTTTATTAGCTTACATTTGTTTGTTATTTTCTAATTTTTAAAAACTTACATCTTTTTTTCGTATCCACCGAGATTAGAACGCCGTACCTCTTGTTTGTTGGGCTTAGCCTCTAGCCACTGACCTACAGCATGACAATACATAATACCAATAAAAAGCCGTTTTGTTTGTTGTGTGCTAATAATAACGCTAAAAGTTTGTGCGTAACTATGCTTTGCTAAAAGCAGTGAGAGGGAAAGAGAGGGATATTGTACATTCATAAAATGTTTGAGTCTTTACAAATTCCCATAAACAAACGTTTAATAACATGTTTATATACATATTATACATTGTATATAACGAAAAATGTTGAGTCTTCACAATTACATATTAGAAAACGTTATCTAACTAAGTAGCGGTGCGAGATTTTTATCTATAGTTGGCTGAACTAGCTAAGGCGTCGACAATAAACACTGCAACTTGGGGAACGTGGGTTCAAGTACCAGCCGGGGCAGGACTTTTTTTTTAATTTTTTTTTTTTTTTTTTTTTTTTTATTTTTTTATATTTTTTTAATATATTTATTTAATATTTTTATTTATTTTAACATTAATTTAATTATTTACAAAAAAAACATTTGAAAGGCATATTATGACACTTTTTGATGACATGATGAAATGTGTCATCACTTGTTTTTTCAATTTGGATGACATGTTTCATCATATAGAAGAAAATCTTCGTCAATATGATGAAATTTGTCATCAAAATTGATGACAGCAAGTGATGAAACCGTATCATCAATATGATGAAGCATTTTTCTTTGAGTGTGGTAGATTAGTATGTAGTGTGATAATCCGGAAGTAAGTGCGGGGGTTGTTGGTTCGATTCCCACCAGAAACTTTTTCTGTTACTCTACAACGGGAACTAAATTATATAATTTATAAAAAAAAACGATTTACTGTATTGTTTCTAAAAAAATAATAAACTATTGTTTTAGGTTGTTCCAATATTAACTATATTTAATTTTGCTATTGACTGTTTCATTGCGACTTTGGCGAATTTTACAAAAATTCAAAATTTGAAACTTCATTTTCTTTTTTGGGCGATTTTTCTTTGGGCGATTTTTCCTACAACCCAAAATTTCTGCTGGGTTAAGAAATATAGTTCCAATCAGTCCATTTATGAACTGGAGAGCTATTATCCGGCACACACTGGTGTGTAGTATATGAAAAATTTTTATGTCCGAAGAAGTTCAAAGCAATACTCTTGAAACTATACAGGGCGGTTCAGTAACGACCCGCCGAATTTTACCAGCGAATTCCTTGGCTCTTTTCATGAAAATATGTCCATTACGACCATCCCCAAAAATGCAAGTGTGCGAAATGGCAGCGGTTTGAAAATATTCAGTTTGGTGGTCGGAGGGTAGTAGGGTAAAATCGATAACTTCTGAACCAGTGGTCCGATTTTTTTGTTTTTGGCCTTGTTGGAAAGTTCACTTTTCAGTATCAATAACAAAAATTAAAAAAAAGTTGAAATCGTCGAGATACAGAGCTTTTAAAAATAAAATTTGAAAAAAAGACATAAGAATCTGGTAACTTATGTTTTTTTCTCTTAAAAGATAGCCCTACCTCTTACCTTTCCAAAATGCCGCAAAAGAATCCCAGAGGTCTTACCGTTCCAAAGTTATGACCATTTGATTTCCAAAAATTTTAATAAAATAAAATCTTAAACTTGTTACACAGAAAATAAAATCGTCAAATTTAAATCAACAAACAGCAATTGTAAATCAACTAAATATGATATCAACCAAACATTTAATAAGAACGGCCGCCTGTTAGTCTATTATAACTCAAACTCAGTCAAGTTATTTAATTTCAAAATTATTTTATCATGTCAACAAATAGTTTTTGTGTTTGTTGAATTTCTTTGTTGAAAAAGAAAATAAGATTTTTTTCGTTTGTCAGATCAACAAATTGTGTTTGTTGAATTTCTTTGTTGAAAAAAATTTAAGATTTTGTACGTTTGTCAATACAAATAATAATTTTAGAGAACTATTACAAACTCGTTTATAAATTTTTTTAATTTTTTTTTCAACAATCAATATTTAAAAACGTTAGTTGATATCACAAATTTCCGTATAGGAGCACTTTCAGTGAAAAAGTTAATTGTATTCAAAAATATGGTGTTCAATATAACAATTCGTTTTTTCTGTGTAGTTTACAAAAACAAATGAATGTGTGCTGTTATTTCGCCTCCAAAACAAAAAAAAATTGTTTGCATTTCAGTGAAATGGTCATAACTTTAGAACAGAAAGACCTCTGGGCTTCATTAAGGGCATTTTGGAAAGGTAAGAGGTAGGGCTATCTTCGAAGAGAAAAAAACATAAGTTACCTGCCATCCGGCTGAGAAAATTGAGGTTATGTGCAAATTTGTATGCCTTTTTTTCAAATTTTATTTTAAAATCTATGTATCTCGACTTCAACTTTTTTTAAAAGGTAAGAGGTAGGGCTATCTTCGAAGAGAAAAAAAACATAAGTTACCTGCCATCCGGCTGAGAAAATTGAGGTTATGTGCAAATTTGTATGCCTTTTTTTCAAATTTTATTTTAAAATCTATGTATCTCGACTTTTTTGTTATTGATTCTAAAAGGTCTCTGAATGAGCTTTCCGACAAGCTTAAAAACAAAAAAGTCGGACCAGTGGTTCAGTAGTTATCAATTTTACCCTACTACCCTCCAACCACCAATCTTTCATTTTCGGGGATGGTCGTAATGGACATATTTTCATGAAATGAGCCAAGGAATACGCTTGTCGTGACTCAATCACCTTGTATATGTGACTAAAACTGCTTTTTTTTGGCACGCCCCCTCTTGTGGGCGTGGATAAATAACTAATTTTGATAATGATAAAATTGTATTATTTAAATGCACAAATCATAATAAATCAATTTGTCAACATTTATCGCAAGGGGAAGGGGTCTCCCCTTCCAACTTTTGTTGTCTTCCGCCGAAACCAAACATTAGTAACATAAGCAAATATGCCTTTTCTAAATATAATAACATTTTCTAAACCCCATCGTTTCGTTAATGGGTTGATGATAATATGTAACCATAAAATATAAACATTTATTTTCATCATTCATCCTTGTATGTCATACTCCAAAAGAAAAAAAAACGATACAAGAATGACCAAACAAAAACTATGTGGTGACAATTCTCTAAGGAAGTAATTCATTTATTAGAGAAAAATTCAAAACCATAAATAAATAAAAATACAAACATCCATCTCAGGGTTTCGGTTATTTTCTTTTTCATCACAATTTTTTGAATAATGAGTGTTCAAGTTTAAAACTAAAGCATAAAAAATATGTCCTGTTGGAGAACAAACATTATTCACTTTTTTTATAAATTATCTTTTTTAGTTTGAGGTTATGTTCAGGCTATTTTCATTTAAGTTTTTTTTTTTGTTAGATGGTAGAAGCTTAGCATAGTGTAGTGTCATTTTGACCAGTCGGCAATGTAATCACTTCAAATTACCACTAGATTAGTCTCGAGGGGCTTTTTTTGACAACAACAGCCGTAGAAAACCCAACGACTTTTTTTAAGGGAGCTTTTCGTATTCTTTTATTCATTGTCTTTTGACATTTCATATATTTTGAAAAAAAAAAATAAATAAACCCTTTCCAATGTTCATTTTTAAAATGATTCGGTTTATGTTTTTTCTTTCACTTTTGCAATTGTTGGCGACACATTTTGTTGTTATCAGCGACATCTTTTTGTCCACTCAAGTTTTTCTTTTCCACATTCCTTCTTCTAAGATTTCATACTTAAGACATTTTATATAATTCATTGCTAAAAAGCTAATTCGTAGTGTTACTTTGAGTTTTTCTTCACATTATTATTTTTTTTTTTTTAATTTTTTGCCCCGGTTTAAATTCTTTTTTTTTGTATAAAGGGTGTTATCATCCATTGTAGAATGTACAAACGTACAAGGGTACACTTAAAAAAAATTAACTAAAACATGGGAGCATTAACTAAATTCAAAGAAAATTGATAATGATTTAACTCCTTCGCCATGTTTTCCTTCTTTTAAGTTTATATTTTTCTTAAAAAAGGATAAAAAAAAATATTTAATATTATACGAATTCGAACTTGAAAATGGAAAAAATTTAATTTTAATTTAGTTCATACACTTTTAAGGACACGATTGTGTGAAGAACCCAATGGGCCCAGCATTGGCGTAGGAACCCAACATTTCTGGGGGGCTAAAGCCCCCCTAGATTTTTTTTTAATTTTTTGTAATTTTTTTTTTTAATAGAAAATCCCAGACCTATCCCCGAAGCGTTCCCTTTAACATGCGTCTAGGTGTCCTAGAAACGAATGCCCCGAAAGCGGCTAATGATTCATATATTTTTTTTTTAAATTTTGATTCTGTAGCTTTTTCGGAAATTTAGAACTCCTAGATATTTTTTGAGAATGAAAGATTTTTAATGTTTTTCCTATAGTAAAATCATTAGATTACTATGATTTTTTTTCAAGAAAAAGTTCTGATGATTGCAAAAGTTGATGATTATTAGTCAAAATTCTCAGATTCTTTCTTTCAATAACTTTTGTCTATAAAAAAACCCCTTAGAATTTAGAAACTTTTTTAAATCAAAGAAGTTAAAATGTTTTCCTGAAGTTAAAACCCTCAGATTCGGTAAAGTTTTTATTACTGACAAAAACATCAGATTCATATAAAAACTTTTTTCAATAATTCAGACTATTTTTCAATGGAAAAAACTATTAGATCTTATATTATAATCATTACGAGTCCTTAAGACTCATTGAATAATCATAACGAGTCCTAAAGACTCATTAAATACACTGTGCTACACCAAAAATATGCAGGGGTTCTCATATAAAAATTCGGGTTGGTTGGAGTCCATAGAGTACTGATATACTCATAGTTTTTCTGGATCACTTCGTTAAGTACGTTTTTTATTGGCAAATGTGTTGGAAAACGGAAATTCTTAAATTACAATTTTAAAAAATTATTACTTTGTTAGTTTGCAACCGATTTTCGATTTTATGGATTTGTTTTAAAGGTATAGGTCTTACCTTTCAAACAAAACAAAAATATTAAAAATCGATCAAGAATTGGCTGAGCTACGATCGCTTAAGTAAAAAAAAATGTATTTTTTTAAAAATTTGTCATATTCTTTACACTCTAAGTTGAAAGTGCATCATTAAACAATTTTTTTTAATTTTTTGTAAAAAAGTATAGTAAAGTAGCTTTCCAAAACACCAAAAAACATAACAATCGGTTTAAAAATGAATGAGTTATGCTAAGTTTTGTGATAGGGCATTTTTAAATTTTTTCAGAAACGCTTGTAATTCAAGCATTATTCATAAATCTTGTTACTAGTAGTAATTTTATGCGCATATGCATATAAACTAGAGATGGGAACGTAATTAGATTTGTGCGTGATTCACACATGATCAGAAGTGAGCGTGATTGAAAATTTATTTTACTCACGTGGTTGTTAGTGAGTGTCAGTGTGAGTAGAATAAAAAAAATGGGCGTGTCAGTTACTTCCAAATCCTATTTATAATTTTTTGGGTTTGTTTAAAAAATATCAGTGTTACTTCTTAAACAAAAAAATATTGAGAATAGGTTAAAAACAGGCTAAGGTGCGCTTGTTTAAGTAAAAAACCTTTTTTGAAGAGTTATACCTGTAACATTTTTATGACAGAAAAAGCTGTGCGCTTGCAAACATGTTTTTTTAAAACGAAATTGCTAAAATTGTGGGATCATTTGATGGAAATTTTACCTGTTTATAAATATAAAATTTTTCAATGGGTCCCGGGTAAAAAAGTTTTTTATATAACTAGGGTGAGATTTCCATGCAAATGCATGTTTTTTGTCAAAAGCCTAAAAACGATATCGACCAATTATCTTTCCGAATCAAGAGATTTGCATTAAATGGCATCGATTTGTTTTCGCATATTTTGCATATTTTGGTGAAAATACATATTTTTGCATATTTTGATTTTAAATGCATATATGGTGCCTACTATTTCGAACTTTTAAGTGCATATTATTGCATATTTTGGCATAAATTAGCAAAAACACAAATTGAAATTAATTTTTTTCAAAAACTATTTTAAATTTTTAAAATTTATTTTGAAAATCAGAAAAATTACTTTTTTTTCTTCGTAATTTTTTTTCTTATAGATTTTCTTAATTTTTAAAAAAATCTTGCTAGACAAACATCTAATCTCTAAAAAAAAAAAATTACAAAAAAAACAAAAGTGGCCGGATTTTTAATGAATTGACTTTTTTAAAAAATGGAAAATTTCAAAACGGGTTCTGAAAATTTTCCAAAAAAATTTTATTCGATAGCCGATACAAAACTATACAAGAATGTAAATTTTTGAGATTTTGGTGCATTTCGTTTTTATTTTATATATATTTAAACAAGGCAACTTGACACAAACTTGACCATTTTTCCAATATTTGACCACGCCTCCTAAGCCCAGTTTTTGAAAAATTGAACAACCAAAAACGTAATTTTCTTAGCTCCATATATGAGGCATTCCACACCAAATGTTCAGCAAAAAAAAAGAGTTGTGTCGTGTCAATATGAAATCATTTTCAAAGTATTCGCTCTTAGGGTACTATTAAATAACAAAAATAAAATTTAAATTTTTTCAAAAAGTGGGCCTTGTAGGCGTGGTCAAAAATTGAAAATATCTAACTTTTTTGCCTGAGGATCTTTACTTCAATATTTATGCAAATTAAATGAAACACAGTAAAGTCTTAAAGACAAAAGCTGTTTATAGATTTTTGAATGGGCTATCAATTAAATGGGCTATCAATAAAAGCTGAATGGGCTATCAATAAAAGCTAAGAAAATGAAAATTGGAACATTTTCAGAAGAAGTTCTGAATTTTTTAAATTTAAACTTAAACTTTATTTATCAAAAAACATGCCGCAATTTTATTTGTTTTTTATTTTTTTAAAAAAAGTTAAAGGAATTTTCTATCTGATCTGAAATTTTTAGAGATGTGTTTTGCCTTGTTTTCGAAAAATCTAAATTCAAAAATTGCAACACGCTTATTTTATACATTAATGGTATTTAAAACGTGTGCGTATGAGTAATATCAATACTTAAAAAATATTTTAAGGGGCGATGGTAGCGTGAGTGAGTTTTTAATAACGATTACGCACGCTTATGAAAGAAAAAATTTAGTCACGCACGATATTTTATTTTGCTCACGCTCATTCACGCACACGTGAGTAGAAAAAAATAAGTTACGGTCACGATTTTCACGTGAGCGTAAGTAAAATAAAATATCGTGCTTGAATATTTTTTTTCTTTCATTAGCGTGCGTGATCGTGAATAAATACTCAGGCAAAAAAGTTTGATATTTTTAATATTTGACCACGCCTACAAGGCCCACTTTTTGAAAAAAACTTAAATTTTATTTTTTTTATTTATAAGTACCCTAAGAGCGAATACTTTGCAAATGATATCCCATTGAAACCACTATGGTTTTTCTGTAGTGGAACAGTTGGTGTGGAATGCCTCACATGGCTATCCATACAACCCATTTAAAAATTTACGGTTCACATGTTTTTTTTTCGCTGAACATTTGGTGTGGAATGCCTCATACGTATATTTATAAACAGGTAAAATTTCCATCAAATGATCCCACAATTTTACCAATTTCGTTTCAAAAATGTCAAATGTTTTTTGTCATAAAAATGTTGCAGGTATAACTCTTCAAAAAAGGTTTTTTACTTAAACAAGCGCACCTTAGCCAGTTTTCAACCGATTCACAATATTTTTTTGTTTAAGAAGTAACACTGATATTTTTTAAACAAACCCAAAAAATTATAAATAGGATTTGGAAGTAACTGACACGCCCATTTTTTTATTCTACTCACACTGACACTCACTAACAACCACGTGAGTAAAATAAATTTTCAATCACGCTCACTTCTGATCATGTGTGAATCACGCACAAATCTAATTACGTTCCCATCTCTAGTTTATATGCATATGCGCATAAAGTTACTACTAGTAACAAGATTTATGAATAATGCTTGAATTACAAGCGTTTCTGAAAAAATTTAAAAATGCCCTATCACAAAACTTAGTATAACTCATTCATTTTTAAACCGATTGTTATGTTTTTTGGTGTTTTGGAAAGCTACTTTACTATACTTTTTTTCAAAAAATTAAAAAAAATTGTTTAATGATGCAATTTCAACTTAGAGTGTAAAGAATATGACAAATTTTTCAAAAAATACGTTTTTTTTTTACTTAAGCGATCGTAGCTCAGCCAATTCTTGATCGATTTGTAATATTTTTGTTTTGTTTGAAAGGTAAGACCTATACCTTTAAAACAAATCCATAAAATCGAAAATCGGTTGCAAACTAACAAAGTAATAATTTTTTAAAATTGTAATTTACGTTTTTCAACACATTTGCCAATAAAAAACGTACTTAACGAAGTGATCCAGAAAAACTATGAGTATATCAGTACTCTATGGACTCCAACCAACCCGAATTATCATATGGGAACCCCTGCATAAATTATTTTTGGTCTTTTGTAGCACAGTGATATTATTATTTATTGTTGCAAAAATTAATGAAATCATTAAATTACTAAAAAAAAATTGTGAATGATTAAAATTCTGGGGGGCGGGGCTAAGCCCCCCAGACAGGGCTATCTACGCCTATGGGGCCCAGAACCAGTAGGGTCCCTTTAATCATCATAGTTTTTGATCCAAAATGTTTGTAATTTTCACTCTACCCTGCTTAGTTTTTGAGATACTTGAATTTAGGGGCTATTACTCACAATCAGAGAGCTTTCGTGTGTTACGTGTTAACAGCTACCGAAAATGAATTTGACTTTTCGTTGAATGACAACTTCTTTAGAGTGAGTCAAAGCTAGAACCTGTTGACGTTTACGCACATGAAGAGTAACGGCGATACTATGGCGATTTAAAGAACCAAAAATGGCTCTATTTATCTAAAAATCTAATAGGAAAAATCTGAGAGTTTTTTATAGAAAAAATCGAGAATTTTCTATATTGAAAATTTTACAATTTTTCTGGGTAAAAAGCAGTGTTGCCATTTTCAAAATGAAGAAAAATGCCAAAATTTTGGAAAAAAGGGTTAAAAAGCGTACAAATTTACAAAAAAAGGGTAAAAAAGCGCCAAGAGAAAAAAGTGAAAATTCAAAAATTTATTTTGAAAATGTAAAATGTACTTGAAGGCAGTTCATAACTTTGTCAGCGAATTTCAGAATTGTTTAAAAAAATAAGAGTTCAGAAAAACGTACAAAAACTATAATGTCTATTCGATTACCCAAATTTTAAAATATTTTTACTACAATTGGAAAGTTTTGTTTACTTTTTGTATTAAAAATTTCCAGCTATAGTAAAAATAGTAAAAAAACAGTAGATTGTAGTAAGGTAATCGAACGGACCTATAGTTTTGTTACAAAAACTTCAGAAAATATTTTCTGAAAGACCTTGACATAAAAATAATCCACAAAAAGAAATAATAACAAAATCACAAAGTTTTTATAAAAAGCACCAAAAGCGTCACGAAAAAATAAAAAAGCGCCATGATACCCGTTTTTTTAAAAAAGGGTATTCGAAAAAAAACTCCGGGTAAAAAGAATCTTAAAAGTTTTCAAGAATCTTAAAAGTTTTCTTACGAAATATTGTTTTTAAATCTTAAATTTTTTATAGAAAAAAGTAAAATTAAAATAAAAAAATTTTCTATAGGAAAAATAAGAAAATTTTCTTCAGGGAAAATTTGAGAATTTTTTATACAAAAAATGCAATAGAATTTATACAAAAAATGCAATAGAGTCCATTCTATAGGAAAAATAATACTGAATCTGGGACTTTAATAGGAAAAATGTCTCGGAATCTAAGTATTTTTCCTTAGGAAAAATATCTCAGAATCAGATATTATTTTTATTAGAAAGATATCTCAGAATCTAAATCTTTTTGATAGGAAAAAAGTGCTAGAATCACCGGCGTATACAGAGGGGGGGGGCCCAACAACAACAACAAAAAAATATTTTTTTATATGTATTGGAAAACACAAATCTCACGAAAAAAACAACAAAAATTTTTTTGTTGTTGTTGTTGGGCCCTGAAAAAACAGTCCTGCATACGCCGTTGGCTAGAATCCTAGAAAATTTCCAATTTTTTCGATATTAAAAATATCAAAGAATTTTTTTAGTTTTAATATTAAAAAAATATTCTAAAATCTATGACTTTTTCGATAGGAAAAATAACTCAGAAATTCAAGTCTTTTTCTATAAAAATTGCCTTAGACTCTTAAAATTTTAGAAAAAATATTCTGAGAATTTTAGAAAAAATATCACAGAATCTAAAAAAAAGATCTTAGATTCCGAAATTTTTTTATTTGAAAAGTTACTCAGAATCTAAGACTTTTTTTGCAGGAAAAATTTCGGATCCTCAGACTCTGAGACTTTTTCTATGGGAAAATGACTCAGACACTAAATCATTTTTTTAGGAAAAAATTTCTTAGACCCTCTTATGAAAATATTTCTTAGAAAATGCTTTCCTAGAGAAAATTTTTTCAGAAAGAAAAACTTTTTTAATAGAAAAATATCTCAGAATCTAGAAAATTGCCTCCAAAAATTTTAAAAGTCATAAAGTCTTCAATTTTTCTAATCCCAGATACTTTCTACGGAATATTTTTTCAAACCCTAACATTTCTGGTGTAGAAAAATCGTTCGGTATCTTTAACCTTTTCTGTAAAAAATAGAAAAAAATAAATCTGAGAATTTTTCTTTACGAAAATTTTTTCTAAATATAGAAATTTTTGGTGCGAAAATTGCCTAAGTATCTGACAATTTTCTATATGAAGGTGTATTAGCATTTAAAAAAATTTTATAAATTCTGATTAATTTTAATTCAAAAATCAAATTCTTTACATTCTAACTTTAAAATATTATATTTTTAGTATGTTTATTCTAGCTCGAGGTCATTATTTTCTTTACTTATTCAGACTTTGATATTCTCATAGAATAATTTTTTGAAAATTATTCTATGAGAATATCATAGCTTTCATAAGTAAAGGAAATAATGACTAGAGCTAGAATAAACCTACTTAAATTATTTTTGTATAAATTTAAAAAGTTTTTTTGTATCAAAATGCCTCAGAACCTCAGAAGTTTTCTATTGGGATTTTCTATTAGAAAATTATGTCAGAATCTGGGTCTTTTGCAGTCAGAAAAATGCTTTAGATCCCGAAAATTTTCAAAATATCAAACATTTGAGTTTTTTTATTATAAGAATAAATCTTTAAGATTTGAAAATGTTTCTATAGAAAAAATCATAGTTAATAAGAACTGAACAGTAAAAAACCTTAAATAATGATTCAAATTCGACATGAAGTTCCCTGCAAAAAAAAATTGAGCAAAAAAAAAAATTACTCCCCCCCCCCAAACCAAAGAGCTGGATCCGCGCCTGATCTGGCTTAATTTTTAAGATATCGACAGTTTTTTGAAAAAACGTTTTTCAATTTATGAAGAATTTACTAAGCAGCGGAAAAAAATCCTTAAATCTAAGAATATAAATATAATGAACTGATTGCTTGTAAATTTCGTCCTAAAACTGAATTTTTTTTACCCTCCAACTACAGTATGGGGATACACTCACTTTGTCATTCCGTGTGTAACGCATCAAAATATCAGTCTAGGAACCCATAAAGTATATATATTTATGATCAGTGATCGATTATAAGACGTTCTAGCGATGTCCGTCCTTCGTTAACACAATGTCATATATTCCTATGCAGGTTAAGTTCGTAAGTGTGCAAAATCGGACCAAAATCCCCCCATTGAAGAACTAAACCAGCCTCTGAAAAATAAAATTTTTTTACATGTCTTTATTTGTGTTTTTATTTAAACAATGCACATTTTTATGCTACAAAAAGTTTAAAGTCCTGCATTTAGTCCCAGAGAATTAAAAAAATTGTTTTTTTTTTGGTCCGCCCCTTTTTATGGGCGTGGAATATTTTTTTTTTTAAAGATTGATAAACTTGTATTCCTTTATTATAAAACGCATAAGAATTAATTTTTAGACACATATTCGAGAGGAAATTTGAACCACCCCCTCCCCAAAAAAAAAAAAAAACGCCACTGCAATTTTTTTTGCATGTTGGAGGTTGTAAAAGATTCGGCACAGCCGAATTTAACACTCTTACTTCACGGTGCCCTGGATAGGATTTAAATAAAATTTTGGTGTTACTCCACTTTTTAAGTGGATTATGTTTTTAGACGATAAAAGAAAGAAAATGAGTCAAAAAAGAAAAAAAAGTACTAGGCGCTTTTTTTTGGCGGGCAAAAAGAAGAATTAAAAAAAAAACAAAAAAGAATTTATTCTTTCAAATGCATTAAAATTTGTTTATACGGATGTAAATTCATCCCATATTCACTTATTAGTGAGATTTAAATATATATGTGACATATTTTTTCAGATATGAGACTTAAAAGAATAATTTCACTATTAAGTGAGACTAAATGAAATTTTATCTTCAATTAATGAAAACTTTAACTCTAGGGGTTACTTCACATTTAATACTGATCCTGTTTCCAGATTTTGAAGGGGGAAGCTACCCTAACAATACAAACAAAATTTACAAAGGATTTTTGGCGAAATAAACAATATTAAAAAAGGATATTTAGTGCATCCATAAGATTGACAATAAACAAATAGTCCCAACCACTTTTTGCATCTCTTTTCAAACTATTTGTATTGTTTTACTCTTCCTTAGGCATTGCAAACACATTTTGCAATGGCTTTTGCTACCGTTTTCAGATTTTTTTTAGTTTTGAAAAAACATTTTTAACAAAAAGTATAAATTCTTTTAAAATGATATGACTCACTAATGTCTAAAGTGAGACAAGTTTATGTTTTGCTGTCCGTCTGAGTAGTACACTGAAAACTTTTAAGAAATTACATTTTTAAATAATTTACAAGGACATATTTCATTTAGTTTCAATTAATAGTGAAACTATTCTGTTGCATATATTGTTGCATATATATTTAAATCTCACTGATAAGTAAATATGTGAAATATTTACATCCGTATAAACAAATTTTAATGCATTTGAAAGAATGAATTCTTTTTTGTTTTTTTTTTAAATTCTTCTTTTTGCCCGCCAAAAAAAAACGCCTAGTACTTTTTTTTCATTTTTGACTCATTTTCTTTCTTTTATCGTCTAAAAACATAATCCACTTAAAATTTGGAGTAACACCAAAATTGTATTTAAATTCTATCCAGGGCACCGTGACTTGTTTGAACTTAATTTTGTTTTAAGAAATAAACCTTAAAGATTTTTTTTTATATACTATTTTGGAAAAATTTCTATGGTGGTAGGTTATAGATTTTGGTATCCAATTTCCTTAAAATTATTTAAAAAGCTTTCCTACAATTTAGTAAAATTTAACTAAAAGTTTGAAAAGTTTCTAAGCTGCTTAGATAAAATTAAGTTTATGTGCTTAATAGTTCTTAGTTTCCCTTAAATGGAAATCCCTTATACATGGAAGAAATTCTTACCGCAAAGAAGTTTTCCACAAATATATAAAAAAAATATATAATTTTAAGACATATTTCTCTTATTTAGTTTTAAAGCATTAATTACTACCAATTAGTTCGTCATAAATATTTTTTAAAAAAATTTAAATAGTGATAATTTAAAAACTAAGCCACTGATTTTAAGAATTGTATCCAAGTGGACCCACTTTATATGTGTGGACCCCCATTGGTCCTAACATTGGACCTAAACAAGTTGACATTCTGGAAAGTATAAAAATGCTCATATCTTGGAAGATATTGCCGACACACCAAAAAGTCCAAACCAGTGGTCGGCATCCATTGCACATGGATCCCGAACACATTCGGCTATACACATGTATTCAACACGAATGTCAACACAACTCACAACTAAGAGCATAAAAATACAACAACAATCTGGTTGATGTCGCTTTGTTTAAGAAATGAGCAAAAACATTTAACATCAACGAGTAATTTTTCGATGGTCTCCGATTTTTATAAAATTTTGTGAGTGTGTGTGGTAGTGGACACATGTATTAAAAAAAAATATTTTTTTATTTTTTTTTGAAAAGTGTGGCAACTCTGAAACTTTGAAGTTTAGTAATTTGCGGCATAGGGACATCACTCAAAAGGTCATAACTTTTGTTGTGTAAGAGATATTGACAAGCGTCTTTTTGCATTGGATAGGTAAAACTATGGGGATTAATAAATTAATTTTAAAAAAATTGTAGAATTTTTTTTTTTATAAAAAATTTTGGAAAAAAAAATTCAAAATTGTTTTTTTTAAAAAATGTATTTTTAAGATTTTTCAAAATTTGTATAAAAATGGACAATAATAATGTCTAAATACCCTGAAAACTTCGGAGTGGGATTCGAAATGGTTTTTGAGATATCACAAAAAATGTTGAAGTATGTACGCATGAAAACGAGAAAAAAATGTTGAAAAAAAATTAAAAATTTTTTTTTTTTTTTTAAATATATGTTTTAGATTTTTTATATTTTTTATTCATATATATTATGTGTTCCAAACACCCTGAAAATTTTAGAGTGGGATTATTTTTAGTTTTTGAGATTTCACAAAAATGTATAAGTAGAATTTTAGAAAAAGTGTAGAAGAAGAGAAAAACTGGTTACCTCCTATGACATATCCATGTTTATGTAATGAATATTGAAATTGGGAAGTAACCACTTACTGATATTTATTTTCACAATATTACAAATTTTAAATTATTAAAAAAAAACCTGTAATTAACAATATTTATATAAAATATGTAAACAAGAAACTGCGCTCAAAAGTTATAAATACAGAACTCTATACTTTTTCTTGTAGCATCCCAACAAAAACCAAAAATATCAGTAAGGGGTAACTTCCCAATTTAAATTTTCATTACATAAACATGGACATGCCGTTGGAGGAAGCCAGTTTTTCTCTTCTTGTACATTATTTCTAAGTTTCTACTTCTACATTTTTGTGATATCTCAGAAACTATAAATAATCCCACTCTAAAATGTTCAGGGTGTTTTGAACACATAATTGGCTATTTGTATAAAAAATATAAAGAATCTAAAAAATATATTTAAAAAAAAAAAAATATTTTTAATTTTTTTTCAACATTTTTTTCTCGTTTTCATGCGTACATACTTCTACATTTTTTGTGATATCTCAAAAACCATTTCGAATCCCACTCTGAAATTTTCTGGGTATTTAGACATTATTATTGTCCATTTTTATACAAATTTTGAAAAATCTTTAAAATACTTTTTTTTAAAAAAACAATTTTGAATTTTTTTTTCCAAAATTTTTTATAAAAAAAAAATTTCTACAATTTTTTTTAAATTAATTTATTAATCCCCATAGTTTTACCTTTCCAATGCAAAAAGACGCTTGTCAATATCTCTTACACAACAAAAGTTATGACCTTTTGAGTGGAGTCCCTATGCCGCAAATTACTAAACTTCAAAGTTTCAGAGTTGCCACACTTTTCAAAAAAAAAAAAATATATTTTTTTTTTAATACATGTGTCCACTACCACACACACTCACAAAATTTTATAAAAATCGGAGACCATCGAAAAATTACTCGTTGATGTTAAATGTTTTTGCTCAAATATACTAACACATGCATATTTACATATATTCATACAACAATGCATTCATATACTCTCTTTCTGCCGACCACTGCACATTGGTCTGGCAAGCCACATTTTTTGGCCAAAACTAAAATAATCACTTATATACATGAATTCAAATAAAAGACACTATTAACAACAAAAAACATAGATTCTATAAAGTTTTGAAAAATTTTAATTTATTTTTTAACCCATCTAGAGCCGAGGGCACATATTCTCTTTATGTTTTTCTATTTTTTTTACTATAACACTGTGCAAACGCTTTTTATCTTGGATGGGACCAACAAAAATTAAAGTATACCAATAGTAGACCAAAATCCGAAGGGTTTTAAAAACTTAGATCGACCTAATTTTGTATAGCCCACTGAAGTTTTCAGTGGATAAATAATGTTACAAGATGTCTTATAACATATTAACCCTCTAATTCTTCTTTTTAAAATATTCTCATAAAACACTACTAAAACTTGCGTTAAAAGGGTTAAAATGATATACAAAAATTTTCTGCATCAAATTTCACGAGGGGTTGTCACAGACCAAAAGTTCGTGCGAAAAATGCAAAATGCTTAAAAAAGTAAAATTGTAAATTAATAAATTGTTTTTCACCAAAGTCGTGTGAAAAAAAAATTATAAATCTGCTTCTAAACTAAATAATGTTGACAGATGTCTTCAGTGAAATTTGATGGCGGTTCTGTTCTTGTAACATATTAACCGCTATGTTCCATTTTTAGGGGCCATTTTGGACCTTTTTCGCAAATATTCTCTTAGAATACCACCAAAACGTGCGTTTAAAGGGTTAAAATGTCCTACAAATATTTTATGAATTAAATCTCACTCTGGGTTGGCAAAGACTTTAAGTTCGTGCAAATAGTTCAAAATGCTTAAAAAAGTAAAATTGTAGAGTATCATAGTGAAACACATTTAACAAAATATGATCATTTCAAAATTTCCTTTTTTAAACATTTTGGTTATATCGCACTAATTTTTGGCCGTTGATAACCCGTAGTGAAATTGTATGCAAAACATTTTTTAGAACATTTTAACTCTTTAAACGCACGCCTTAGTGGTGTTCTATGAGGATATTTGAAAAAAGGGCCAAAATGACCCCTAGAAATGGGATATAGAGGGTTAATATGTTTTAAGAAAAGAACCGCCATTAAATTTTACAGAAAAAGTCTTTTTGTTTCTTCGAATTTCTCCAAAAACACGTTCAGGTTGATCTTGTTTTTTATTTCCACTCTGCCAAACTGTGAGTAAATCACAATTTTTGAAGCAAAAGTTTCCTGAAACAAAAATTGATTTCTTGAAAATAAGCAACAACTAGCAAAAAGTCATTGATGATTTTTAAGCACCAAATATCACTTTAATTTTTTGTCTTTTTAGGTCGTTGAAATCGCTTAAAATTTTATAAGTTTTATTCTATATTTTCTTTTATAAAAAGCAAAAATCACTGATTTTGAGGTTATGAAAGTTTTCATGTATTTTGCTATTTCCATAATTTTTATTGAATATTTCGCTATTAAAAATTCAAATACTTATCATCGTCATTAATTTTCATAACTAATAGATTGAAAAAGTTTTTTTATTTTCGTCTAACAAGTATCCTAAGAAAACAAAAAATTACACCACGTGTTTCAGTTTACCACTGCACATAAAACATTGAACTTTCTCACTTCATAGAATACAATTTAATTAAAGTCTGCCAAAACAAATTATTTTTTTTGTTTATCTGAATTGTTTGCTACAATATTCCAACAACAAATCAAGAAAAAAAAGTTTTGAGTTTTGGCCAAAAAAATGTATCTTGGAGACCATTGTGCACTGGTCCAAATGTATTTTTGTAGCTTTTAACTCGTAAAACATAACCGCTAAATACCCAAAAGCTCTTCGAGTAATAGTTTTTAAGATTCTCAAGACCCGAGTGGACCCCCTAATTCACGTATCTCAAATGCAAAGTAAGGCATAGTAAAATGGAAAAACTTTTTAGATTAAAAACTATGACGAACATTAAGGGACCCAACTAAGTCAGGGTCAGAACCCAATGGAGTCTTCATCCAATCGGGTCCTCAAATGAGAATAAACTAAATTGAAATAACGTTTTTTTTTTTAATTTTGATTTAGGCATTCCAGTTCATAAAAAACCTTAACCCTAAACGCCTAAGGTTGCGCTTTATTAGATTCGGACATTCATACAACAAGTGTTTCACTGACTTCTCTTCACTATCTCCCAACTCCTTCAAAAGTCAGAATCAGAGATTTCATCACGCGTGGCGATTTGGCCGATAATACAATGTCCTATCAGTACTGCGTTTGCTTAAAACAAGAAGTTCCCTTTGGATTTGGTTGTGACAACAGGGTTCGTGATATTTTATACGTAGTCTGTAATATCTATCTATCCTTCATCCTTCTTTATGATATACTGTCAATTTCGTTTATCAACTCTACTATAAGATCCGAGATATCAGGTTCAACCTGTTTCCCCATAGAATCAGAGCCCATCATCGTACACTCATCGGCCAATTCGTTCCCGGCAATCTACTGTGTCCAATGACCCAGATTAGCTTGATCGTGTGCTGACGGATGTGGCGAAGGAATTGTATACAGTTCCGTACGATTCCCGATTTTACAGTGTTGAATTCTAATGCCTTTAGAGCTGCGAGACTATCCACGAAAATGTTTAAGGCGCAAGGTCGTCAGTTCATTGTCATAATTATCTAAGCGGATTTAGCAATTGCAAGTACCTCTACCTGAAAAGCACAATACTTGTCCGAAAGTTTTAGAGACTCTGATTTCAAGACTTTCCTAAAGTTTTTTCCTTACAGTTTGGAAAATTACCAAACTTTTAGTTAAATTTTTTTAAGGAAATTGTGTCCAACATTTAGTTGGGTATTTTTTTGAGTGTACGTTTGATTTTTTTTTCTAAAATTCTTAAGATGAAATAAAAGAAATGTGGTATTTCTTATTTTCTTTTGTTTGTTTGTCTGTTACTGTCTTGTCGCATCTTGTCCTATCTTGTCTTTAATTAAAAAAAGTGACCGCAGTAATTAGCCCTTAAGCATTCTGAAAGAAAAATATATTTTGAGCAAAGAGTAAAAGAGCCAAGAAAAAGGACACTATTAAAAATTTGGTAAATTGCTTAAGAAATTTAATATTTATAAACTGATGGCTTCAGTATTCATAATTCATGAATATGCAGCAAGTTTCTTAAGGGGGGTTTGAACGAAAAAACTGCCTTAATGTGATCAATTTTTAAACAGCTGTTTTTTTAATTGAAAAATAAACAATCGTTTTATTTTTAAAATTTTATACTAAAATTTTCAACTTCATTTTTCAGGGTTGCCAAGCACAAAACCGGCTGCAGTTACAAAGCAAAAACTACTGAACCGATTTTAATAATTTAATGTTAACTTTTTTTGATTTGTAGATTACTAGCTGTTTTGCACCCGGCGTTGCCCGGGTTGAAAAAAATATTATGTAATGAATGAGTTTTTTATTAGTCAATTTATCTACTTCTTCGTAGCTTTTCATTGGTGAATATAAACCTATTCATGAGGTTTGGTCGATTTTTTTCGATTTCGCTTAGCGTCGGGAACATGGTGTGTACGTTTTCCTCCGTCATGGGAACAAACCTAATATTAATGTATTTGATTAATGGCTTTTAAAAGGAACCTATCGTTCCATCCTCGGTTAGCACTTTATGTAGTGAAAGCATCAATAAAGACATAACTTTCACTGTAGTTCAAGTGGGTGTGGCATTTAACGCATTTAGTTCAATTTTGGTCTCATGTGACCTATAGTTCCCCTATTAGTTAGCACGTGAATAAAATTGCAATTAAATTTACTCAGCAGACATAACTCACGCTAAAGTACAAAGGGGCGTGACATTATATGCCTTCTTATCAATCGCTGTTTAATATTGGCTATATCACTATTTGTGTTGGAAATTTCATTGAAATCAGCTCAACTGTTTTCAGGTTCTGATATAGCAAATAGTTCGCGTTCAGTTAGTTCTAACAGTAGTGTTTAAAGGAATTGGTTAAGTTGTTTTTGCATTATAGCAAATAAGCCAGAAATACCGTTCTGTATATTACAAATTGACGTGGCATTTTACACCCATTTGTCTAATCGCGGGCTAATATGGCATATCGTTCAACAGGAAAAAATATATTTTTTTAAAGTTAATACAAAGGGGTGCGGCATTTTAAGCCCCTTTCCCGATCACCACGGTAAATACCATCTGTGGTGAAAATTTAATTAAAACTGGTTTCACCGTTAACGCGTGTGTACGGATCGGGCAGAAATAAATTTCAATGTATTGCAAAGGGACGTGGCAATTCACGCCTTTGTCTGGTCGTGTCTATATTTTCCGCCTAATATGCCATTTACATATACCTCGAAATCCAGAAAAATTGGATTTCAATGAAAATCCAAGTAAATCCTATTACGTTTTTGGATTTCAAATGTCAAATCCCATATAAAAAAAACTTTGATTTTGGGAAAATCGTAAAATCGCAATTCAAAATCCCAAAAAATTTATACTACTTAATTGTACAACTATGGTTTTTCACAAAATAATCGTCCCTAATGCCTTTTTGCAACGTTGCACACAATTTTTTTTATCAGCTGTTGTTGTTTTTTATAAAGTAAAAAAACAATTAAAATTTATTTTTTAAAAACTATTAAAAGATTAATAAAAACAATGTTTAACAATGTTTCATTTAAAATTTACCATTGCAAATGGTAAACGCACAATTTAGTTGACCAATTTGGTCTTCCTAACAAAGAAAAACACTTAATGGTGACGGCCCCAAACTTGGCAAAAATGTTAATTTTCTTGCATTTAAAGAAGCAGCTCTACATAAAAACACATTTTTTGATATTGTGGTCCCAACATATACTAATGGGATTGAAAATATTGGCTCCGGCAAAGAAAAATCATTGTTTTTAGAAATACTAGCTGTTTTGCACCCGGCGTTGCCCGGGTTGAAAAAAATATTATATAATGAATGAGTTTTTTATTAGTCAGTTTATCTACTGCTTCATGACTTTTCACTGGTGAATATAAACCAATTCCTGAGGTTTGGTCGATTTTTTTCGACTTCGCTTAGCGTCGGGAACATTGTGCGTACATGTTCTTCCGTCATGAGAACAAACCTTCTTGGTTGGGTGGAGTGTGTGATGCAGGCCGTTCAAAAAAAGTTATTCGACCATCATAAAATCCTTTTTTAACAAAAAAAATTAAAAACTTTTTTTTAACAAAAAAAATCAAAAAGTTTTTTTGCACCTTGTTTGGAACTTCCCGATTTCAAATCAAAAAAGGAACCCAAAGACATTGCCCAGCAGGTGCAATACTTTTGTGAGTTAATATTGACCATAAAAGGCAACTGTTACGACCCCGACGCAAAGCGAAATAGAAAAAAACGAATAATCGCCCCACCCCAAAATTAATGTATTTATTTAATGGCTTTTAAAAGGAACCTATAGTTCCCTCCTCGATTAGCACTTTATGTGGTTAAAACTTCAATAAAGACATAACTTTTACAATAGTTCAAGTGGGTGTGGCATTTAACGCATCTAGTTCAATTTTGGTCTCATGTGACCTACGTGCTAACCCTATTGGTTAGCACGTAAAGAAAATTGCAATTAAATTTGTTCAGCAGGTTTTCCACGTTTGCGGAACTGGCAGACAATATTAACTCACAAAAGTACAAAGGGGCGTGCCATTATATGCCTTTTTTTATCAATCGCTGTTTAATATTGCCTATAGCACTATTTGTGTTGAAAATTTCATTGAAATCGGCTTAACTGTTTTCAGGTTCTAATATGGCAGTAGTGTTTAAAGGAATTGGTTAAGCCGTTTTTGCATGATAACAAATAAGCTAGAAATAACGTTCTGTATATTACAAATTGATGTGGCATTTTACACCCATTTGTCTAATCGCGGGCTAATATGGCATATTGTTACGAAACAGGAAAAAATATTTTTTAATTTAATACAAAAGGGTGCGGCATTTTAAGCCCCTTTGCCCGATCGCCGCGGAAAGTACCAACTGTGGTGAAAATTTGCTTAAAATTGGTTTCACCGTTAACGCGTGAGTACGGATCAGGCAAAAATTAATTTTAATGTATTACAAAGGGGCGTGTCAATTCACGCCTTTGTCTGGTGGTGTCTATAGTTTCCGCCTCAATAATTACTAACTGTGGTGAAAATTATAACAACATCGGGTTCGTAGTTTAAGCGTGATTACGGTAAGGCAGAAAAAACTTTCAATACATTGCAAAAGGCGTGGCAGTTGGTATGGACTAAAGTTCTCGCCTCTGTTAGTACTATCTATGGAAAAAGTTTTGTTAAAATCGGTTCAGTCGTTTAATCGTTATTAAGGAATAGGCAGAAACACTTTCAGTATTATATAAAGGCGCGTGTCAATTTACGCCCGCCTCGGTAAGTACTTACTATCTGTGGTAAAAATTTCATTCTAATTGGTTTAGCAGTTTATGCTAGATTACGGAACAGACACAAATAGCATTCAATTGAATAAAAAATCGGTATGGTTGTTTAAGCATGATTACGGAACGTGCAGAAAAAACTTTCAGGATAGTAAAAAGGGTCGTGGCTTTTTACGCCCCCTTTCTTTGATCGTCCTCTATTGTGGATCATACTTTTCGTTTCGGTTAATACTATCTGTGGTGAAAATTTCATAAAAATCAAGTTAACTGTATAAGAGTAATTGCGGAAAAGGCAGAAATAGCATTCAGTGTAACAAAAAGGGGCGTGTCATTTTACGCCCCTTTTTCCGATCGCCCTTTATTGTGGCTCATAGTTTTCGCCTCGGTTAGTAGTGTCTGTGGTAAAAATTTCAGTGAAATCGGTTAAATCACTTTTCAGTGATTGCGGAACAGGCAGACATAGTTTCTGATTGGTACAAAGGGGCGTGGCATTTTACGCCCATTTTTCCGATAGCGGATTTTTCTGTCCTATAGTTCCCGCCTCGGTTTGTATTATCTGTGGTGAAAATTTCATAAAAAACGGTTCAGCCGTTTTTCCGTTATTGCAGGACAGGCAGATATAGCTTTAGCATGTTACAAAGGGGCGTGGCATTTTACGCCCCTTTTTCCGATCGCGGTCGCTTATGGCCTATAGTTCCCGCCTCGGTTAGTACTATCCGTGGTGAAAATTTCATGAAAATCGGTTCAGCCGTTTTTCCGTTATTGTCTGACAGGCTGATATAGCTTTAGCATGGTACAAAGGGGCGTGGCATTTTACGCCCCTTTGTCCGATCGCTGTCGCTTATGGCCTATAGTTCCCGCCTCGGTTAATACTATCTGTGGTGAAAATTCCATGAAAATCGGTTCAGCCGTTGTTCCGTTATTGCAGGACAGGCAGATATAGCTTTAGCATGGTAAAATGGGGCGTGGCATTTTACGCCCCTTTTTCCGATCGCGGTCGCTTATAGCCTATTGTTACCGCTTTGGTTAGTACTATCTGTTGTGAAAATTTCATGAAAATCGGTTCAGCCGTTTTTCCGTTATTGTCTGACAGGCAGATATAGCTTTAGCATGGTACAAAGGGGCGTGGCATTTTACGCCCCTTTGTCCGATCGCGTTCGCTTATGGCCTATAGTTCCCGCCTCGGTTAGTACTATCTGTGGTGAAAATTTCATGAAAATCGGTTAAGCCGTTCTGTACTTATTGCGGAACAGACAGACAGACAGACAGACAGACAGACAGACAGACAGACAGACAGAAAGACAGACAGACAGACAGACAGACAGACATACCAACAATCAGATTTATAATATTAATAGGGATTTATAAAATTGGGTAATTTTCCCACTAACAACCCTGTACACAAATCAAAAGAAAATACAGAGTTAGTACAAACAAAATCCTGCTAAATGTCAAAAAAGCATATGTAAACGGTATAGATTTAAATTGGATTTGAAATCCAAATTTATATGGATTTCGGGGTATATGTAAATAGCATATAAATAAGTACTAACTGTGGTGAAAATTAAAATAACCGTTTAAAACGTGATTACGGAAAGGCAGAATGAACTTTCAGTACATTGCAAAAGGCGTGTTAGTACTATCTATGGAAAAAAGTTTGTTAAAATCGGTTTAGTCGTTTAAGCGTTATTAAGGAACAGGCAGAAACACTTTCAGTATAGTACAAAGGCGCGTGTCAACTTACGCCCCTTTGTCCGAACGCGCTCTATTTTAATCTATAGTTCCAGCCTCTGTAAGTACTTACTATCTGTGGTAAAAATTTCATTCTTTTAGCAGTTTATAATATATTACGGAACAGACAGAAATAGCGTTCAAATAAATAAAAAGGGGCGTGCTATAAAGGTTCGAGTTGAAAAAATGCAGAAGAAAAATTTAATTTCTAAAAATTATAGACATTTCTGGTATTTCCTATACCGGTTTCAAACACTCCAGTTAGTGTCATCATCAGTAGGATTTTAAATGTCGGTTTGTCTTGTTAATAAAAACTGTTTTTTATATATGTTATTATTTATTTATGTTCTATTTTTCTTTTCTTTTAAGCATGATTACGGAACATGCAGAAAAAACTTTCAGTATAGTAAAAAGGGGCGTGACATTATTTCTATTATAATTTCTAGTTTTCGGCTCGGTTAGTACTATCTTTGGTAAAAACTTCATTAAAATCGATTTAGCCGTTTATGCGTGATTGCGAAACAGGAAGAAATAACTTTCAATGTAATACAAAGGAGCGTGGCATTATACACCCCCTTTCTTCGATCGTTCACTATTTTGGATTATTCTTTTCGCTTCGGTTAATACTATCTGGTGAAAATTTCATGATGAAAATCAGTGCAGCTGTTTAAGCGTAATTGCATAAAAAGCAGAATTAGCTTTCAGTGTAACAAAAAGGGGTGTGGTATTTTACGCCCCTTTTTTGATCGCCCTCTATTGTGGCTCATAGTTTTCGCCTCGGTTAGTACTATATGTGGTGAAAACTTCATGAAAATCGGTTCAGCCGTTTTTCCGTTATTGCCGGACAGACAGATATAGCTTTAGAATGGTATAAAGGGGCGTGGCAGTTTACGCCCCTTTTTTCGATTGCTGTCGCTTATGACCTATAGTTCCCGCCTCGGTTAGTACTATCTGTGGTGAAAATTTCATGAAAATCGGTTCAGCCGTTTTTCCGTTATTGCCGGACAGGCTAATATAGCTTAAGCATGGTACAAAGGGGCGTGGCATTTTACGCCCCTTTGTCCGATCGCGGTCGCTTATGGCCTTTAGTTCCCGCCTCGGTTAGTACTATCTGTGGTGAAAATTTCATGAAAATCGGTTAAGCCGTTCTGTACTTATTGCGGAACAGACAGACAGACAGACAGACAGACAGAAAGACAGACAGACAGACAGACAAACCAACAATCAGATTTATAATATTAATAGGGATTAAATTCTCTAGTACAGGATTGAAAATGTTGCGTATTTTTTTTTAAGCTGTTAAAAATTTTTAATAGTAAGGTTGTTTTTTGGTTCCAACTCCCTTAACTCATTAAGTTTTTAATCGATTTTTATATTTTTAGATGTTTTGTAAAGCTACTTTACCATACTTCTTACACAATACAAATATATTTTAACAACTCACGATCAACTTAGAGTGAAAAGAAAGTGAAAATTTTTTGAAAAAAGTTCTGATTTTTTTACTTCAAGGACCGTACCTCAGACAATTGAGATCGATTATAATGAGTTTGTGCCGATATTTGTAACTACCTAAAATAATGGTAATAGACATAACTTTAAGTATACCGATCGAGTAAGAATTACTTTCCAAGTCGATTTAGCGATTTCCGTCTGTTCATGTCAACGGTTTAAGCACTTTAAATTTAAAACTAACACTTCTTTTGCCCCAAGGAATAATCCTATTGAAATTGGATAAAAATCGGTCCACGTTTACCCAGTTGGCAACATCTTCGATCCATCCTCAGTGACGGCGCGGTGATATGTAAGAGTCAATACTGACATTCACAGGACATCTCTATGTACTGACAATGAGTTGAGGACAGTTTCTATAAATTGTGAAAATGTCATCACTTAAAGTCAGCAGTTGTCAGGGCATGCTGACCTTTTAGGGACGTAGGTCATATAAAAACACAAAAAATGTTCGTATTTTCTTTAGTTTTTACTTTTATCCATTTTTCCTTTATAAATTATCATTCTCATATTTAGAAAAAACTTTTCGCCGTTTTTAGTCTCAACTGGATTTGAACCTGAAACCGCCAGTTTATTAGTCCCACACCAAACTACTTGTTCCAAACCTTATTTTAAAAATTGTTTGTCTATTTATTACTTTTATACTACTTGTTAGATTTTGACTTAATTTAAACAAATCGGTAATATTGCCATCTTTTTTTTGGAAATTGAAGGTTGCCGGATTTAAAATTCTAATTTAAAATACTGCTATTCTGAGGGCATTTCCTTTTAGACGTCTTAGAGGAATTGTCCACACTCTTAAAGCAAACATTCAGTGTTGACAATGTTAGGACATGTTATCAAGGATAACCTTTGATTTGTCAGAACCTATAGACATTTCTCCAAGGAATCACAATGTAAATTGCCTGTTTCCTTTTAGAGGGATTTTAAAGGATTTTATTTTGTAAAATATTTTTTAAATATTTGTACTTGTCCTGGGATGCCACTGGATGACAAATGAAAGAGAAGGATATCCCCTAAGTTGTCCATATTTTTATTTTGCCATATCAGGATAAAAGGATGTGAATAGTGTCATTTGAAAACTTAATCAAAATATTTTGTTGAACATTTTGAATGATATTGAAGGATAAAGTTTTGAAAGGACTTACCTCCTTTTGCCTGATATGTAAATATAATGAAAAAAGGAAAATAATGGGAAATCCCCATATTTCTTTTGCCATCACTAGTGACATTCTAGGACAAACACAAATATTAAAAAAATATTTTATAAAATTGAATCCTCTAAAAAGTATTTTAAAATGGAAACAGGACAACAAAATAAAAAACTGTAAATGGAGTTTTACTACATTTAGTCTAAAGTTAATTAATTTTTGTCGGACGGTGTTGTTTTTAATTTATTATTATCAAGGAGAGGACTTTCATGCAAATGCATGTTTTTCCCTTTGGTCATAGAATAGCATAAACAAGATATCTTTGCGAATCAAAGAATTTGCTTTAAAATGGCATAGATTCGTTAGTGCATATTTTTGCATATTTTGCTTAAAATGCATATTTTTGCATATTTTGCTATTATTTCGCTATAAATGCATATTTTTAGGTCATATTTTGTATAAATTTTAGTTTTTTAGCTATTTTTTAGTATTTTTAGCTATTTTTAAGATTTTCTTTGATAATTTTTTTTTTTTTTGCATTAAAGCAATTATTAAATTTTTTAGATAATTTTTATTTTTTTAATAACATTTTATACACACTGTATATGTGCATATCTAAGCTTAAAATGCCAGACTGAATTCAAATTTTATGTTTTTTTTTTTAATAAAAGTAAAAAACAGTGGATATTTATGATTTTTAGTGCATATTTTAAGATTTTTAGTGCATATTTCAACACTTTTTAGTGCATATTTTAGGCGCCTAAAACATAGTTTTTTTGGTGCATGAAGGTCCTGTCCCTGATTATTATATATAATTTTGTTGTACAATTAGAAATTTTAAAAGAATTATAATTAACAACACAGGCTAAGTGGAGATATCGAAAGTTTTTTTTATACCAACCACTCTAGTGATAGAGGGTATATATAAGTTTGTCATTCCATTTGTAACACCTCGAAAAATTGGTCTATTACCCCATAAAGTATATATATTCATGATCCTCGATCGATTTTAAGACGATCTAGCGATGTCTGTCCGTCTGTTGAAAACACGCTAACTTTTGAAAGACTTTACGAAGGCACCTGAAGTTTGGCATATATGTTGGGCATTAACCTGGTCAGGTTGGTATTGCAATCCTTCAAAATCGGTCCAGTGGTCCAAAAGTTATTAGTAAAACCATGAATTCCAGATTAGCTTCACCTAAAATTCACGTGTAGAAAAACCCGAGTTTAAAAAAACAAGCTTTAAAAACAATGATAAGCCACAAAATAACTTTACAGAGTATTTTTGTCACTCAGAAATATTTTTACACAAAAAAAAAATAATTTACACTCGAAAAAAATCTTACGCTCAAAAAAAATTTGTTAATTATTTTTTTTTACAAAAATTACAAAAAAAAAGTTTTTTACTCAAAATAAAATATTTCTAATCAAATGTGTTAGTTTTTTTCACATTATAAAATCTACTATTCTTTAAAACGATCATTGTGGAGGGTATTCATAGATTCGGCCAAGTCGAATTTAACTTTTATACTTGTTTTAGTGTAAAATCTGTTTTATTTTTTTAAATCATCATTTATTGCGTAATACGTTGTAAAAGTAAACCGTTTACACAAGTCCGACGCATCTTGATTCGTCGTAGATTTTAAATGTTTATATAAATCGTGTGTAAACTAACTAAAAATCACAAGAAACAATTTTTAAAAATTTTCCCAAACATTTCTAGGAACACGTCTATATGTATTAAGATTTTATTTGACTAATTTCGACTAAAACAATACTCAAATAAGCTACTTAATATGAATTTTTCTTTCGCATGAATTCTATAGAATTACAAATTTGTTTTCTTATTGTTTGTATGTGAATTTTCTTTGGAATATTTCTTGATCTTAATTGAGTATGAATTTTGTTGAAAAAAGGAAAATGTTACCACAAGGACCAGTTAAAATAAAAGCAAACAAACAAATTTTAGATTGTAAAAAAAAGAGTACATTTAGAATAAAACAACATTACAGACACTAGCAAATATAAAAATGTATAAGACAGCAAACAAACTAAATAAAAAAACAAATTAGAGAATAATATCAAAAATTATTAAGAAATGTAAAAAACACAGAAATATGTTTCCATTATTCTATTTACAATGGTGGCACTTATTTGAATGAAGGACATTACCCAGCAAAATTTGGCATTACCCCAAATGGGTTTTTCAATCCGAAATAAATGTTAATAAGTAGTTACTTATTGAATGAAACAAGGGCTTGAGTCAAAAATAAGAACATAATGAAGAGTATGGTAATTATTTTTGGGCTTAAAATAATGTAAATACTATTTACATTATTTACTAAATAGTAATTGGTACTCACTACACCGTCCAACTGAATAGTATACGTTTTAAAATAGAAACTAATTGTAGTAAAACTTCATTAACAGTTTTCCTTTTAGTGATCCTGTTTCCTTTTAAAAGGACTTCAAAGTTTTCAAGGATTAAATTTTATAAAATATTTTTTTTAATATTTGTACTTGTCCTAGGCTGCCACTAGCGATAGCAAATGAAATGAAAGGATCTCTACTAATTTTTCTATTTTATTATTTTTATATATCAGGAAAAAGGAGGTAAGTTACGTCCTTTTAAACATGTATCCTTTAATACCATTCAAAAATTTTCAACAACATATTTTGATAAAGTTTTCAAATGACTTTATTCACATCCGTTTATCCTGATATGGTAAAATAAAACAAAGGGAAAATTAGGGAAGATCCTCCTCTTTCAGTTGCCATCACCAGTGTCATCCAAGGACAAGTATAAATATTTCAAAAATATTTTACAGAATGTATCCATTTAAACTTTGAAGTCCTATTAAAAGAAAACAAGACCACGAAATGAAAAACAGTAAATACAGTTTTAATCCATTTGATTTCTAGTATCAACCGGTTCATGTTTAATATTGGCTGTCGGACGGTGTTATAAAAAACGTACTTGGTAATGATTACTTTTCACATCTCATTATAATGTCAGTGGCGGGTACAGCTTTTGGGTTTGTGGAGGGGAATTGTTTTTTTACTTCGAAAAAAAAAAATTAATAAATTAACCTTTGTCGGACTAGCAAAAACTGAGATACGTTTTTTTGCAAAAAAAATTGATGGGAAAGCTATAAAATCTACAAATTTATTAGTTTTTACCGAAGGAGGTTTGTTTTTCATGATCATATTTCGTTTCGATAAATTTTTCTGCGAATTTATCAATAGAAGAAATTCTTCCTACATAGAAAATATTAAATGTTGAGACATTTTTCGTGAAGAAATGATTTTTTTAGGGAAAATGTCCCAGAATCTAAGACTTCTTCTTTACGAAAAATGTCTCAGAATATCAGACTTTTTTCGTGTGAAAAAAATTTTCAGATTCTATTTACTATAGAAAAAGTCTTATATTTTAAAGCATTCCTACTAGAAAGGCCTCAGTTTATAAGAATTGTTTTGTACTAAAAAAGTTTTAGATTCTGAGACTTTTTATATAGAAAAATTATCAGATTCTTACACTCAAAATAATCACTCTGTTAAATTACAGAGATACTCTGCTGAGCCAGCAGAAAATACCATAGATTTCCAACCAGCAAGATTTTTTGTTATTTTACGAAGAAAACTCTGTAAAATGATTTCGATAATAAAAATAACTGTAAATTGACAGAATTATCTGTAAAATATTGATAAAACCAAAAAGAATTTTTACAAAAAAAAACTCTGTAAATTTACAAATTTTTAGTTAAATGCATTTTATGAGTTCAAAATTTTACAAAAAAAAACTTTGTAAATTTACAAAGTTTTAGTTAAATCCACTTTATGAGTAAAACTTCTCTGCATAAAAAACATTAATTAAAATTAATTAACTAAAATTTAAATTTTGTTAAATTTGCCCGCTTTAATTCTTCCAAATTGTATTCACAAAAATTAAAAAAGTAAATTTTTTTATTTTTGTGAATATTACAAGTTTTTAACAACTCCAATTTCACACTTCATCCTTGTAAAATTTAACAGTTTTTATTGTAATTTAAGACACATTTTAAAGAGGGGTTTATCGGTCATATTTGGAAGTTTTTTGAAGTGATTTTTATTTTTACAGAGCAATAGGTAAAATTACGATTGAAATTTAGTATTTTGGTTTCGAGAAAAAAACAGGGTATTTTTCTAAAACTCTGTTTATTAAACTCTGTTTATTATCTGTAAACTAAAGATTACAAAGTTAAAAGTAAAATTACATATAAAATTTTGTTTTTCGGTCACAAGAAAATTCAAAGTATTTTCTTAAAATCTGTATTTTGACAGATAACTTTGTCAAATATCTGTCGAATTAAGATTACAGTCATTTTACAGAGAACTTAACAGAGTAATTATTTTGAGTGTAGAACTTTTCCTGTAGAAAAAGTCTCAGATTCTGAGACCTTTTTCGTAAACAAAAATACTCTGTTCCTATAAAAAAAGTTTAAAAAAGTCTAAAAAATTCTGAGACGTTTTCCTAAAGAAAAAGTCTCAGATTCAGAAACTTTTTTCTATAGCAAAAGTCTCGGATTCTGAGACCTTTTTGTTATATAAAAAAGTCTAAGATTCTGGCACTTTTTTCTAGAGAAAACGTCTCAGATTTTGAGATTTTTTTTCTATAGAAAAAGTCAAGAATTCTGAGACTTGTTTCCTACAGAAAAAGTCTCAGATTCTGAGACATTATTCCTATAGAAAAAGTTTAAAATTCTGGGATTCTGAGACCTTATTCCTATAGAAAATATCTTACATTCTGAGAAATTTTTCCTATACAAAATGTCTCAGATTCTTCGAACTTCTTCCAACGGAGTAAGATTCAATATCTGAGACTTTTTTCAACAAAAAATATAAATAATATAAATTATAAATAATATAAATAATTTCCTTAAAATAAGTCTCAAATATAGATATTCTAAAATCGTTTTCCTATAAAAAATTTCTAAGCCCTTTTTCCTATCGAAAAAAGACTCAGATTCTGTGATCATTTTCCTATAAATCTGTCTCGAATTTTGATTCTGAGACATTTTTCTTATAGAAAAAGTCTCAGATTCTGAGACATTTTTCTTATAGAAAAAGTCTCAGATTCTGAGACATTTTTCTTATAGAAAAAGTCTCAGATTCTGAGACATTTTTCTTATAGAAAAAGTCTCAGATTCTGAGACATTTTTCTTATAGAAAAAGTATCAGATTCTGAGACATTTTTCTTATAGAAAAAGTCTCAGATTCTGAGACATTTTTCTTATAGAAAAAGTCTCAGATTCTGAGACATTTTTCTTATAGAAAAAGTCTCAGATTCTGAGACATTTTTCTTATAGAAAAAGTCTCAGATTCTGAGACATTTTTCTTATAGAAAAAGTCTCAGATTCTGAGACATTTTTCTTATAGAAAAAGTCTCAGATTCTGAGACATTTTTCTTATAGAAAAAGTCTCAGATTCTGAGACATTTTTCTTATAGAAAAAGTCTCAGATTCTGAGACATTTTTCTTATAGAAAAAGTCTCAGATTCTGATACGTTTTTTCCTAAAGAAAAAGTCTCTGATTCTGAGACATTTTTCTTTTAAAAATAGTCTCAGATTCTGAGACATTTTTCCTATATAAAAATTCTGAACCTTTTTCCTTTAGAAAAAGTCTTTGGTTCTGAGACTTTTAGATATTGGAAATTCTTCAACAAACATCCGAAAAAGAAAATATTTGAGGATGTGAAAAATTTTAAAGTTTTTTTGTACTTTTTTGTAAAGAAAAAGTCTCATAAACAAAATCAAGATCCTGTATTCCATACAAAAAAAACATATTCTGTAATTTTTTTATATCAAAATTCAAAATAAGATTGACAGATATATTTCACAGACAATTTTCAGATTAAGTGACATTTTTCCGTTAAAAATTTAAAAATTTTTCTTATACAAATTTTCAAATTTTTTTTATGAAAAATTTTCGGATTTCGAGGTTTTTCCCCTCCTTGTACCCGCGCATGTAATGTTTTTTGCTCGGTAGTTAGCTTAACAACCAAAAATTAAAGCTTGTCGTGCACGGTGAGTCATATTTTGGTCGGTAAGTGAATATTGAATAATGGGCCGTATAGATTTTTACTTTTATTTTTTGTTTGAGCTGAAAGGGTTCCTAAAAGTTTCTGTTGGGTCTCAAATTCACTCCATAAAATTTTCGTGAAAATCAAAAATTTCCTTACCCTCCCGCATCGCAGTTATAGAAAAAAATCACAAAATTACATATTTAATATTTTTTCTTGGTAACGAAGTTCTTTTTATTAGTGTTATCTATTTGGAAAAATAGGTCTTCCCTGTCTAGACAAGATCACGTTCAAAAATATTGCAATAATTTTTTTTTGCGAATTATGGGACTTTTAGTTAATAAAAAATCTAGAAATCGTAATTTCATTAGCGATTTATCCGAGTTAAGCCACTGCTGGAAATATAAATGCCTCCCCCGAAGTCTTGTAAAACTCAAAAAAAATCTTTGGGCAAACACATTTTTTGCGCAGTTTCAGAAATACGACCGACTATTATATTAGGGCTTCCAATCGGGACGGGTTGTTCTGAATCCCGGAATTCGGGATAAAAAATCGGGTTCCCGGGATTTTTGGAATAATACTAATCCTTCCAGGAATTTTTGGAAAATTTTTCGGATATTGAAAAAATTGTTTGGGATTTTTTATCACTTTAGCAAATCTACTTTAGAAGTCCAGTGATTAGGACAATAATTACAGGTAGAGAGTCCTACTATGAAGGATATACGTATTCGGTTTTATTTTAAGGTTCATCGTTATCAAGTTTTACCAGCTTTACCTTATGAACCAGAGTTGGTCGTTGTTCACGCGTGAGTGATTTTCATTTTAATCAATTAATTTTATTCTATTACAGTATATTGACAGATTAAAACGAAAAATGTTGCCAAAAACTTTTTTTTAGCTATAAATTACAATTTGCATGCGATTCAGTTATGTATATAGTATGCCTTTTCGGAAAAAATACCAGGCGGTACATTTCTCAGAGTTTTTCGTTTTGTTTACCACAAAATTCATATTTTATACAAATTATCGAAAAAAAAAAATAAAATAATTAAAATATTAAAAAGCATTAAAAAAAATTAAAAAAATCGGGATCCCGAAATTCGGAATTCCTATAATCCCGGGATTTCTAGATTAAAAGCAATAATGGCAATACTACATGTACGATTACTGAACGAATCTTACGAGAAAATTTTAAGTATTTTAATTGTCAGGTTAGATTTTACATGTTAATTGCTTAATTCACTATTTGAGTAGCGTTTCCTTAAGTTTAAATACCACCCTAATAAATACCCACTCTCTTATCCTTAATTCTCAAATTATTACGAAAAAAAAAACAAAGACGCGCCTTGTTGATATGCCCGTGAGGTTTACAAATGAAAGAAAAAGAAAGTGTATCTTATAATTTGTTGTTCGTGTTCTTGTTGTTTTTGCTGCTGCTGTATGAAATGAATGTTAAAGTAGGAGTACGTTATTTAATAATTTCATTTTGCAAATGACATGCAAGTTACATAACAAAAGAAAATTTTATATGCAAAAAAAAAAAAAGAATCAACACAAAAAAAACGGAAAATGTAGCAAAATTAAGAAGTAGAAGATGTAGTCAAAAGATGTTGATTTTTTAATTTTTTGTGTTAAAGTTCATTTCTTTTTTTTTTTTTAATTTTATATATTATTGTGGCTGTTATTAACACATTTATATCCCCAAAACAGATGAATATCCTTTATAGGATTCAATTGGGGAAGTAATCTATTCGAACAGGTGTATGAGAATGTCCAATGCATGTTGTGAAATGAAGAGCTGTACTGAAAAACCAACAATCCATTATTTCAACAGTTTAAAATTGTCTTAAACAAAAATCATGGACGCACAATTAAAACTTTCTTAAACATTTTTCGTCTTCCTATGTACATTTTTAGTTGTGTCAAGTGACAAACAAAATTGGACTTTTGGCCAGTGACTTCAAATTTCCAACCACAGCGCTACGGTCCTCTGCACATGCGTGTACCCAAATGGCCTTCAGCACGTAGAATATGATCGCCAAATGCCCCAAAAGCTCTCCAAATAATAGTTTTTCAGTTATACAGCTTTCAGATTCTCAAGGCCCTATTGGGCTCATAAATTCACGTATCTCAAAAACTAAGCAAGGTAGACCGAAACAGATAAACATTTTGGATCAATGTCTATGACGATCCTGAAGGAACCTGACAGGGTCTGAGCCCATCCGGTCGGCACTCATCGAGCCCGAACCCAATGGGTCTTCACCCAACTAAACTTTTTGTTTAGTTATTTTTTTAATGTAAGGCATGTACTCACAATCAAAGCAGATATATGAATGTATCAACCATAATTTAAGAGCGTCATATTATGATTTTTTTTAGGAAATATCCGAGCTGATAAAAAGCTGATAATTCTTATTTTAAAAAAATCGGAGAAGAAGATTATCCAGGAAAGAAAAAAGGAACGGAAATTATGTGAGAATTCTTTTCTAGGAAAAATGTTCAAGAATTTCAAACTTTTTCTATAGGAAAATGTTTTGAAATTTTAGAATTTTTTTGAAGGAAAAAGTCTCGGAATCTTTAAGTTTTCTATAGGAAAAATAAGAAAATTTTCTTCAGGGAAATTTGAAAATTTTTCTATAGAAAAAATAAAAATCTAACACTGTATCTGCAAGAAATACTACACAGAATCTGTAACTTTTTCAAAGGAAAAATGTTTCGGAATCTGACATTTGTGAGTTTTTATTTATAAAACTGTTTTAGAATATAAACTTTATGAGACTTTTTCTTTTTTTTACACTATCTGAGACATTTCTGTAGAAAAAAAGGCCTCAAGCTTTTAGAAAATATATCCCAAAATCTGAGAAAATGTTAAAAAATACCTCAGAATCTAAGAATTTTTCTGTACGAAAATGTCTGAGACTCAGAATCTCAGACTTTAATAAGAAAATGTATCTGAAGCTGAGACTTTTTCTTTATGACAAATGTCTCAGAATCTTAGAGTTTTTGTAGAAAATTTTTTTTAGAATCTCCAACTTTTCAATACGAAATTTGTCTGAAAAAATGTTTGAGAATCTTAGACTTATTTTAAAAAAATGTCTCAGAAAACTACTTTTCCTATGAAAAAATTTCTCAGATTATAGAAAATTGCCAAAAAAAAATTTAAAAAGCAATAAAGGGTTTCATTTTTCTAATCTCAAGCAGTTTCTATACAATAGTTATTCAAAATCTGAACATTTTGGTTTAGAAAGAACGTTTTGGTATTTTAGACTTGTTTTGTAGAAAAAAAGAATAGACAAACATATTATGGAACCAAAGAAGTTTTCTATGGGAAAAAGTCACTAAATCTGAGAATTTTTCTAAGTATAGGAATTTTTGGTAGGAAAATTACCTCAGTATCTGAGAGTTTTGTAAATGAATCTAAGAATCTGAAAATTTTTGTATAGCAAGAATTTTATAAATTTAAAAAGCTTTTCTGTAGCAAATACATCAAAACCTAAAAATTTTTCTATTGGGATAATGCACCAGAATCATAAACTTTATCTTTAAGAAAATGACTCACAAGGGAAGTATCTCAACCCTTATGAACCGATTTGCCTGAAACTTAAAATATATATAAATGAGACCATTTTAAGGTAGGGGTGTCTCGGCTTATCGGCCATATCGGGGATTTAGGGGTTCAAAAAATGGGTCAAAAATTGGCGAAAAAATATTTTTTTTGATTTTTCGGCCATTTCTTGCTAAGAATGGTTTTTTTAATGCCTATCCAACGGTGGCATAACCTTGTAAAAATTCGGCTTCGTTAAATATTTTTCCCATGAAAATGTGTAAATTTTGGGGGGTATATATATGAAGACATAGACCTACGATATCCATGTTAATATAAAATATTCTTTATCAAATTTAAGTCGACACGTATTTTTGCTCTAAACGATATTCCTGTTAGTTCGGGAGTTATTGAAATTTTCCCGAAGGTCCTCATTGATTCATAAGGGGACAACGAAATTTTTAAACACTGATATGGCCGATAAGCCGAGACACCCCAAATCGTCTCATTTATATATATTTTAAGTTTCAGACAAATCGGTTCATAAGGGTTGAGATACTTCCCTTGTCAGAAAAATTTAAAAATCAAGAAACTTTTTTGCAAAAAATATGTCTGAAATTTGATTTATTTGGCATTAAAAAAAATTTTTCGGGTCTATAGCAGTCTGAAAAATGCTTTAGAACCAGAGAATTTCTTGAGGAGACAATTCTTAAAATATCAAATTTTCTTAAGTTCTTAAACCTTTTCTAAAGGAATACATTTTTAAGAATTGGGAATGTTTCTATCATAAAAATAAAAATAAACAATGGTAAATACTAAAAAACCTTAACTAATGATTCAAATCCAACCTAAGGTTACATGGAAAAAAATGTTTGAGTAAAAAAAAATTCCCCACCTCCCAAAACCCAAGAGCTGAATCCGCGCCTGAATTAGTTAGGATCATTACATGATTGCTGCAAACATGTTATGGTTGCTACAAACAAATTATGATACATTTTTAAATTATAATATGACGCTATTAAATTATGATTGCTACAATCTCAGTAAAATGATTTGTACAACAAAAAAATGTTAATTTACAGAGTTTCTAGTAAAGTATTGGTTAAATAAATCACAATTTAACAAAGAAAACTCTGTAAATTTACATATATTTGTAAAAAGCATTTGATGCAACCAACATTTAAAAAAAAAACTGTGTAAGTTTACAGAGTGTATTTTAAAATTATTGTTTCTGTAAAGACAGTCGAGCTCAGGCTATAATTATAATTATGTATTATAATTTTTTGATTTGTTATATATGGTTTTGAATTGAGAAAAGTGTGAAAAAAAAAATTTAATTTTTCTAAAAATTTAAGACATCCAGGCTTGTTTCTTACTAGTTTCATATTATCCAGTTATAATAATCTTCAGAAAAACTTTTAATGTCAAATTTATTCAGTTAATAGTCAATAGAACTCTATATGTGAAAATTATTAACAGATCGCAGCCGACAAGGATTGAGCTTAGTTAAATTCATGTATTTTGCAAAATTTTTAAAAGATTTTCTGAAAAGATTTTTTTATAACTTTTTTGGTACTTTTTCTTTTTTTCTCAAAAAAAAATACAGATAAAATTTTGGTGTTACTCTAAACCAATGGTTCCCAACATTTGATTCTCGCCCCACTGGGGGGCAATTTGAATGCTCCAGGGGGGCAACGAGCAAATTTTTAAAATCTTTTTTGTTAAATAAACTAAAAAAATATTATTTTAATTAAATAATGTAGTTGATTGTTGAAAACTTTTTTTAAAACTACATTTAAACAAAGATTTTAACAAATAGTTTGCTTAACCACAAATAAATTTTGAATTTTAAAACAAATTTGAAAATTTTTTAAATTTTTCTTGAGTGTAGGGCGACATTGTAGTTTTTTTTTTTAACTTAAGAGTGGGGCATGGCGCAAAAATGGTTGGGAACCATTGCTCTAAACCAGCGGTTGCCAACCTTTTTGGCTCGCGTACCCCTAATTTTAAATTTTGTCAGCCGCGTACCTCCTAACGTGTTTTTTGTTTTCGTTAAAAAACTTCTCATATAAATATTAGAGTTAATTTTGATATTTTTGATCTGCGGGTATTATCATTTTTTTGAAGGATTTAGGGGAGATCAAAACAATGGTGGTATATTTTTGGGAAAATTTTTCGCTCCTTGGGGTGGTTCAATGCATCTGAAAACGCAGATTTTGAGCTGATTTTTGTTCAGAGCAAAAACAGCTGAAAATTTTGCAAACCTGATTTCACCAGTCGTTTCTACACCAAAAATTTAAACAACGGACCTTTTCTGAACTCTTAAAAAAAGTTCCAAAAACACATCACAGAGGGCGGAAATATAATGTTTTTTAAATTTTTTAAATTTTTTTTTAATACAATAAATAATAAATAAAGCACCCTCGTATATACAATGAAGGGACATTTTGAGCTCAACAAAATGGTATTAAAATTTCCACTCTATCACAACCCGTCTCAAAAATGTCTAAGGCCTCTGTTCTGTCTTTCACAACTTTTCAATTCATATGAAAATTTTCGAATCACATGAAATCAAGTTAAGTGTTTTGTTCATAACGTTTTCATTCAAAGTTGAAATCGAATAATTAAAATTGAAAAATTTATAAGGAAAAAAGTGCATTCGTTTTACTTTCACCAAATTTTATTTATGTGAAACAAAACGAAAAAGAAATTCGGATGTGAAATCTAGAACACCAAAAACATTCGGAAATTTTCATTTTCACATTTTTTATGCGAATTACTTTTTTTGGAACAGCGGCCTAAAAACACGTTTTTTGAGAACCATTTTCTCAAAAACCTGACATCATAGAAAAATTTGGGAACCATATTCGGAATCAGCACCGAAAGGTTAATCGAAAACAAGTGGTCAGATCTCAAAATATAGCAAAAAAAATTTCTCTAAATTGCACAAAAATACTTTTTTTGTGATTTTTGACCTCAACTTTCTTAAAAACCTGACGTTATGGAAAACTTTGGAAGCCCGATGCGGAACCAGCATTGAAAGTTTAATCTGAAACGAATGTCAAAATTACTAAAATTTGGCGTACCCCCGCGGACAGTTTCGCGTACCCCCTAGTGGTACGCGTACCATAGGTTGGTAACCGCTGCTCTAAACAGTATGTTTCCAGAAAAATCAGTTTTAAACTATGAAATTAAAATAACACAGTAATAACAAAAATACAGATAAAACTTAGTTTTTTTGTTACAAAAAATACAAAGTATTTGGCTTAAATCTGAATTTTAGCAGAAAACTCTGTTAATTATCTGCAAAACAAAGATTACTAAGTTAAACGTAGAATAACAGATAAAACTTTGTTTTTTTGTCCCAACAAATTACAAAGTAATTTCATGCAATCTGTATTTTGACAGAAAACTCTGTCAAATGTCTGTTGAATTGAGAATTCAATAATTTTACAGAGTATTTTGCAGAGTTATTATTTTTGTGAATGAAAATTATTGCAAATAGTTACCATTTTTCCACTTTTTGTTCCATTTTCAATTTTCTTTTTATTTAATTAATTTTTTTTTTTACACTCAAAAAAATACGTTAGTAGATTTACTAATATTTTTTTGCTAATGCTAGTTAGCTAACTTTTAGCAAATTTTTAGTTGAGATTAGCATGTTAGCAAAAAATTCTTGTAAACTTCATTTAGTACATTAGCAATTTTAAACAAACTTTGAACTAATTTCTTTTGCTAAATTTGAAATTGAGTAGACAACATTTTTTACAAGATTTTTTGCTAACATTAGCAAAAATAAATGGTAAATTTTTTTTTATTTTCAGAAAACTTAAAATGGCGCTATCTCGGAAACTAAGCCAGATAGAGCAAAATGGAGGGCATTTTTGGTTCTTAGAATCTGCATACTTTCGCGGGTCCTCTTCACATGTGTGGACCCTAATGGAACCTAACTTTGGATCCAAAAAAGTTAGCATTCCCGAAAATTTTAAAATGCTCATATCTCGGTAAATATTGCCGACACAACAAAAAGTCCAAAAGAATTTTTGTAGCTCTCAACACGTAGAACAAGACCGCAAAATAACCAAAAGCTCTCCGAGTAATATTTTTGAAGTTATCGAGTTTTTTAATTCTCAAGACCCCAGTGATCCCCTTAAATCACGTATCTCAAAAACTAAGCAAGGTAGAGCGAAACGGACACAAATTTTGGATCAAAAACTATGACGATTTTTAAGGAACCCAACTAGGTCTAGGCCCATCGGGGTCTGGACCTATTGGGTCCGAACCCAATGGGGTCCTCAAATGTGTATGAACTAAGTTCAAAAAAAAAAAAAAATCAGTTAACTAATTATTGGCAAAACATTTTTGCTAACTTTAGCAAAAAAATTGTGGGTTGAAAATCAGCAAATTTTCTTGTAGGTTTAGAAGCTTTTTTTGCGAACTTTACAGTTTTTTTGTTTTGAGTGTATGTACTGTGTTTGAAACACTACAATTGGCCAAAATATATGTTTATTTACTGCCCGTTTTTACCTAAACTAAAAAGGTATCCTTCCCATGAAAGGTTAAGTTGTTATCTAGAGAAAATTGTATAACAACTTTAAAATATTGTAGCGGTCTGTGTATCTCTCATTTTACCATAATACAGAATTTACTTTATAAATTATAAAGAAATTGCTGTAGTTATGACATTTTCATATTATTATTATTTTTTTTTTTTTTAATTTTTTTGTTGACTTGCATGCCATACAGAAAATAACATTACACTATACATGATACCTCCTTTTGAAGTACTACTCATAAACAGGAATATGAGGCCAGCAAAAAATAAAATAAAGGCCATCATCATCACAAGTTGAAAAGCAAATGAAGAGGAAATAAAAAGTCTGAAATGAATAAATACACATTTGAACGAAAATATGTACATACAAAAAAAAAAAAAAAAAAACAAGTAAAATAATAAGAATAAATGAAACAGAGGTGCAATAAAATTTTCTCTACTAATGGCCGGACGGAAGTGCAGACAGATATAGAAAAAAAACGTGCAACTGTTTTTTTTTTCTTTTTTACTATCAAACTCATCACTGCCTCACACTATGTGATCATCATCAACTGTACACAGTAAGTATCAGTGTTGCCACCTAATGTGTAATTACACATATCATGTGTAATTTTCTTTTTCATGTGTAGCCCATGTGTAATTGTCTGCGTGTGTAATTCATGTGTAATTTGAAATTTTTACTTTTTGGAGCATTTTTTTCATAATTTGTTTTAACAAGACTTTTAGCAGATTTTTCTGCAGAAATGAATATTTTAACGATATTTTCTGTCATTCACTTTTAAAAAATAACAGAAGTTTTTTTTAATTATTTTGCTGATTCTGTATGCTGAGTTTACAAAAATATTTTTGTGAACATTTCAGCTGATTATTTTAAAATTTTACAGAAATAGTTTTTTTTATTTTGTGAAATTTTAACGATTAAAATTGCCAAAATTAAAAAATAGCAGACTATTTTGCTAATTTTAAAAAAATACTTTTGCTAATTTTAAAAAAATACTTAGTTTTCAAAATTTTTTAAAAAAAATTGACGATTTGAAAAAAATAAAAAAATACAACAATATGTTTCTGTTTTTTCATCAAGTCTGCAGATTTTGTGCTTTAATCAGCAGGGTTTTCGGTTAAATTGAGCAGATTTTCAGCTGAAATCAATATATTTTTTTGCTGTTTTTCAGATTTCCTTTTGATTTGACTTAGATTATCCAGACAGAAATTTCGCAAAAAAATATAAATCGTAGGTTTTTTGAGCAGTAAAAATCAGGTTTAGGGCGGATTACACAATGTCCAGTTAGCTGTTAACTGTTCATTTAATGGAGTCTTATGTCAAAATCGACTTAATCGACAGACTTTACTGTTATATTTTTAAAATTTACAAAAAAAAAGTTTTTAAAAACAGCATGTGTAATTTCATGTGTAATCTTGGCATAATCCATGTGTAATTCGTGATTTCATGTGTAGTTTTGGCATGATCCATGTGTAATTTACGATTTTGTTGGTGGCAACACTGGTAAGTATTGAAAACCTTCATTTCGTACTTGTACCATCCAACCTACCATCCATTCAACACAGTAAGCATAAAATAATGACATTTCGTCCAACTTGATGACAGAAAGTTTTACTAACTGACGTTTCACAACAAATTTTCTAACTGTCGGTCATCATTATTTTATTGTATTCGTTTTCGTATTTGTTAACTAAAAGGGCAAATAACCCTTAACGATGGTGTTCCCAAACCTTGTAGTATATTTGCAAATTGCAAACAGAAGCTGGCGTATGGAAGGTGTATTTAAAGAATTCTTGGTTTGTCACTGTTGTTTTTTTGTGTTAAAAGTATATGTTGCTTTTGACGCATTGGCAGCACAACTTCGTGCATCAACTTTTATGTTGGAAACAGAACACACAGAAAAAACACACATCTCAAATATCACCAACTCGAATGAAAATGCTGAGAAGTGAAATCCAAGTGGCAAAACTTAGTTCATAAGAAGATTAAAAATCAAAAAATGTCTGCGAAGTTTGTACCCGTTCCCAAACCATTGAATCATGATAATGTTTTGCTGTACAAGTAGGTGTTCTTTCCAAAGCAAAATTTTTCTAGGAAAAATAACGCTATATTAATTTGTCATTATATGCAAAATGCATTGAAATATCAGTCGAGGACGCCATTATGTTTATATATTATTGATCCGTAAATCTTTCTAAGACATTCTAGTGATATCCATCTATCTGTTTGTCTATGTTTTTCGATAACTAAAAGTGTTTGATGAAGAAAAGGGTTTTAATGAAAAAATTTTATTGATAAAAATAAATATTTAATGAAAAAAAAATTTATGAAAAAAAATATTGATGAAAAAAAAAAAATATTTTTGAAAAAAAAAATATATTGATGAAAAAAAAAATATATTGATGAAAAAAAAAAATACTGATGAAAAAAAAAAATATTGATGAAAAAAAAAATATTGATGAAAAAAAAAATATTGATGAAAAAAAAAATATTGATGAAAAAAAAATATTGATGAAAAAAAAAATATCGATAAAAAAAATATTGATGAAAAAAAAAATATTGATGAAAAAAAAAATATTGATGAAAAAAAATATTGATGAAAAAAAATATATTGATGAAAAAAATAAAACATATTGATGAAAAAAAAAAAATATTGATGAAAAAAAAAAAAATATTGATGGGCCATTCCAAAAAATTTAGCTCAAATTTTAGTAATTTTTGGAAATGGTGTCTCAGATTAATTTGAGCCTTGACACATAGATAGCCCTCATAAATATGATATATGTACCATATATCGTTTTTTTACATTTGGTGTATTTAACGAATTATGGCGGGTCAAAGATTGACTTTTTAAGCAAAAGTAAGAAAAATACATCACGTTTAAAGAGCTGTAACTTCTTAACCAATGACCCGATTTTCACAAATTTAGGCTCATGTGAAAGCTGGGGTTCTTCTTTTAGAAAATATTTTTAAAATAACACAGTTTTTTTTACAGAAATGATGCCAAAATGCAAAAACATTTTTTCTTTTCGAATATTTAAAAAAACACATCTTCGATTTTAAAAAAAAAAAAATCTGGTGAAAAATAACAATGTTTTGTATAACATATTCAAAATTCAGAGTGGGATCTCCATGGGATCAAAAACTATTCTGTTTTAAGTACGAGGTTCTCATATTTTTCCCTTAGAAAATTTAAATTTCTAATGTTTTGAATGTTTTTCAAAATTTTAAAAGTATAATTTTCTTTGAAAATTTAAATTTTTATATTGAAGAAACATAAAATTTTAATTTTCTAAGGTAAAATTTAAGAACTTCGTACTAAAACCAGAATATTTTTTGATTCCATTGGGATCCCACTCTGAATTTTGGATATGTTGTACAAAACAGTATTGTTTATCACCAAACTTTTTTTTAAAAAAATCGAAGATGTGTTTTTTTAAATATTCGCAAAAAAAAATGTTTTTGAATTTTTGCAACACTTCTGAAAAAAAACCGTATGCTTTTGAAAATATTTCCTAAAAGAAGAAGAATTAAACTTTCATATGAGCCATTACTTGTGATAATCGGATTACTAGTTAAAAAGTTAGAACACGTTAAACATCATGTATTTTCTGACTTTTGCTAAAAAAGTCGAACTTTGACCCGCGATAATTTGAAAACTACAGCAAATTTTGAAAATCCAAAAATGCAACATATCTCATATAAACGTGGATATCTATGAGCCAAATTCTCAGTGGCGTCCAAAGGCATGTTTCCGAACAGTGGGGCGAAAATTTTTGGAATTACCCTGATGAAAAAAAAAAAAATTTTGATAAAAAAAAAAAATATTGATGAAAAAAAAAAAAATATTGATAAAAAAAAAATATTGATGAAAAAAAAAAAAATATTGATAAAAAAAAAATATTTATGAAAAAAAAAAAATATTGATGAAAAACAAAAAAATATTGATGAAAAAAAAAAAGTTTTATTTGATTTTTTCTGTAAGTACAGATCGAGCACGGGCTCTAATTATATTTGTTATAAGGGTTCAAGTTGAAAAAATGCAGAAGGAAAATTGAATTTCTAAAAATTATAGACATTTCTGGTATTTCCCATACCGGTTTCAAACACCCCAGTTAGTGTCATCATCAGTAGGATTTTAAATGTCGGTTTGTCTTGTTAATGAAAACTGTTTTTTATATATGTGAATATTTATAGTTTCTACAGAATAAATTTTGACAGTTTCCAACACTACAATTCTATTTCTAGCAATCTCAACCTCACTTCATACTTTCTTTCAACTTTTTTGTCTCTTACATTATTTCGCAAGGGTTACCAAAATGATCTGGAATTGCAGACACAAATGAAGGAATTTGCATTTTCAATTTCGGAGACGTGCCTAATGGCGACATATTTTGTCAGTAATTTTATTTGATTTTTTCTGTAAGTACAGATCGAGCACGGGCTCTAATTATATTTGTTATAAGGGTTCAAGTTGAAAAAATGCAGAAGGAAAATTGAATTTCTAAAAATTATAGACATTTCTGGTATTTCCCATACCGGTTTCAAACACCCCAGTTAGTGTCATCATCAGTAGGATTTTAAATGTCGGTTTGTCTTGTTAATGAAAACTGTTTTTTATATATGTGAATATTTATAGTTTCTACAGAATAAATTTTGACAGTTTCCAACACTACAATTCTATTTCTAGCAATCTCAACCTCACTTCATACTTTCTTTCAACTTTTGATAATTGATAAAAATAAATATTTAATGAAAAAAAATTTATGAAAAAAAATATTGATGAAAAAAAAAATATTGATAAAAAAAAATTTTTTTGATGAAAAAAAAAAAATATATTGATGGAAAAAAAATATTGATGAAAAAAAAAATATTGATGAAAAAAAAAATATTGATGAAAAAAAAATATTGATGAAAAAAAAAATATTGATGAAAAAAAATATTGATGAAAAAAAAATATTGATGAAAAAAAATATTGATGAAAAAAAAAATATATTGATGAAAAAAAAAAATATTGATGAAAAAAAAAATATTGATAAAAAAAAAATATTGATGAAAAAAAAAAATATTAATGAAAAAAAAAAAAAATTGATGAAAAAAAAAAATTGATGAAAAAAAAAATATTGAAGGAAAAAAAAAATATTGATGAAAAAAAAAATATTGATAAAAAAAAAAATATTGATGAAAAAAAAAAATATTGATAAAAAAAAAGTATTGATGAAAAAAAAATATTGATGAAAAAAAAAATATTGATGAAAAAAAAAAATTTTTGATGAAAAAAAAAATATTGATGAAAAAATAATATTGATAAAAAAAAATATTGATGAAAATAATTATGTTACGTTTTATTCACCAGCTGGTGAATATTTTTGTTATTCACCACGAGGTGAATTATTATCCAAGTTACAAACCCAAGTTAGTAAAATTCTTGGTTTTAAGAAAACGAAAACAGTAATTCCAATTTTCTTTTTGTTAGTCGTTAGCTTATATAGTCAAACTGAGGTGGCGTCCTGCAACTTTTTTAAAATTAGACACCAGCCTAAAAACATTATCATGTTAAAAATCGAAATAGTATTAAAATCCAACAAAAATATTTATTTTTTAAAGTTGACTGTAAATTTTTTCTAAATTATTTTTGATTGTGGGTCTTAAATATATTAGAGAAACGGTGGTTCTTGATTTTCCTAATTTAATTACAGTTTTTAGTACCCTTCCAAAACTCCTTCGTGATAAATTTTCAGATTTTTTTAATGACCCGTTTAAAAGAAATCTAAACTTCATTAAATCAGAAATCTTTCAAAAATGGTACAAATTTTAGATTTTTTTTAATAAAGCCAAGCCAAAATATTTTAATCACAGCAAAGAGCGGTGATTAAAATATTTTTTTTCTCTAACACGTACATGTGTAGAAAAAAATGTGAACATTAAATTTAAAACTTGTTTGTTTGGGAATTCTCGGACTTTTTAATTTCCCGCGAAACGGGAAATAAAAAAATAATCCCGGGATTCCCGTTAAAAAAAAAAAACATTAAAAATTTCACAAAATTGTTGTTTAAAACTCTGTACAACTAATTAAAACTCAAAAAAGCAATTAAAAAGTAAAATAAATGTAAGAAAAGTAAGAGAGAAAAATTAAAAAAAAAATACAAATTTTTGCGTTTTGGAGCAAAAGACTATCCAAGACCTTCCATGCTCCAAAACGATCATTCACTAAAATACACGTAAGTTAACGTATTAAAACTTTCTTCAATTTTATATGTACTTAGTTCTAAATACGAAAAACGTGAAACTGGAAAATTTAAGAATTTATAAAAGCAAATGACGGAGAAGTTTTGCGGTTTGTTATTATTTTCAGCGTGTTTATCCAAATTCCCGTATGAAATGTCTTTTATAGTTTCTTTGTTTTGGAGTAAAGAACTTGGATTTTCGAAAAAAACATTTTTTTTAAAGTCCCGGAACAAACATTTGTTGCGTTTTGGAGCAAAAAGTTCATTGAAAGCTTTAAGTCCCAAAAAAGTTTTTGAAAGTTTTCTAAATCCCGGACACATTTTTTTTGCGTATTTTATTTAGTAAAGAATTTCTTTAGCTTTTAAAAATTATTGAATTGTAGTAACCATGGTTTTCCACACTCAAAATAATACATTAGAAGATTTACTTACAAATTTTTAGTTCAGATTAGCATGTTAGCAAAAATATCTTGTAAACTTCATTTAGCGCATTAGCAATTTTAAACAAAATTTGAACTAATTTTTTTTGCTAGATTTAAAATTGAGTTGACCAAATTTTTACAAGCTTTTTTGCTAATATTAACAAAAATAAATGGTAAATTTTTTTTTATTTTCAGAAAACTTAAAATGACGCTATCTCGGAAACTAAGCCAGATAGAGAAAAATGGAGGCCATTTTTGGTTCTCGAGCTCACCATAGTATCGCCGGTCCTTTTCACATGTGTGGACCCAGTGGTCCCCTATAATCACGTATCTCAAAAACTAAGCAAGGCAGAGCGAAACGGACACAAATTTTGGATCAAAAACTATGACGATTTTTAAGGAACCCAACTAGGTCTAGGCCCATCGGGGTCTGGACCTATCGGGTCCGAACCCAATGGGGTCTTCAGATGTGTATGAACTAAGTTAAAAAAAAAAAAATATGTTAACGAATTATTGGCAAAACATTTTTGCTAACTTTAGCAAAAAAATTGTGGGTTCAAAATCAGCAAATTTTCTTGTAGGTTTACAAGCTTTTTTTGCTAACATTACAGTTTTTTTTTTTTTTTGAGTGCACAATGTCTTTATGTCATTTATTAGATCCCAAACTCGTTCTCAAACTCTTCTTGTGCATATTTTTCTGAAAATGCTGGTTTGAGTGGACTTTTTTAAACAATTTCAAATTTTTTCTGATAAAATATTTTTAAAATTAAATTAAAACAGGCGTCTTTATGTAAAAAGTTTTATTTTATAAATTCCCGTCAGAGTTTTCCCAGGAATTCCCGGGAAATCTGACCCGGGAATTACCGGACCCCAAACACTACTTGTTACCCAGCAAAATTTGTCATTACTAGTCCCAATAAGAAATGTCGTTAAGACATCTCAAAGACTTCCTTATGACAATGTCAGTTTACCTGCTGACTGAAAAATCTCTGACCATACAAAAAACCCCATGACACCTCCTGACTTTTTCAAGTATTTTGTCAAAATTCCTCGCCGACAAGTATGCAGGTAGTCAATAGTGCTGACTACATTATGACATATACATAGTACGTCTGAGATCGTCCAAAAATTTAAAATTTATTAATCACGTCTTTTAATTTAAACTACTTACTATTTTTATCGGATCGGATTTTCACCTCCGATTTTATTTTATCAAAAATTTGTATTTTTAAACTTAAATCCGAGTACACACAGAAAAAAAAATATTTGAGTAAATTTTTAATACTATTGAGTAAAAAATTACTCAATTTTGCACCAGTAAAAGTTTAATAGTATTGAGTAAATTTTTAATAAAAATTTATTATATATTTGAAAGAAAATTTGAGTAAATTTTTAATTGACACAATTAAAATTTAACTTAAAATTTTATTTTTATTAAAAAAAAAATATTTTCATTTAAAAAAATAAATTTTGTTAAATAATAAAAGACAGAAATAAACTTTATGGCAAAAATCGCCCAAATCCGGAAAATTTATATATATAAAAGAGTAATATGACTGACTGACATACTCATTCATCATCGCCCAGCCCAAACCGCTGAAGTTAGAGACTTAAAATTTGGACTGTAGTTTGACCTTCCGGAATAAAGATCCACTAAGGCTGGATTTTTGCCAATGTTGATTCTAAGGGGGTAAAAAGGGTAAAAAACTGTACTTTTGCTACTTTTTATATCTCCCGATATAATGGTCATAGAGACTTGAAATTTGGACTGTATGTTACCCTCCCGCAATATAGATCCACTATGGCTGGAGTTTAGCCAATGGTAAGGGGGTAAAAATGGTAAAAAACTGTACTTTTGGTACTTTTCAAATCTTCTGATATAATGATCATAGAGACTTGAAATTTGGACTGTATGTTCACCTCCCGGAATATAGATCCGTTAAGGCTAGATTTTTGCCAGTGTTAATTCTAAGGGGGTCAAAAGGGTAAAAAACTGTACTTTTGGTGCTTTTTATATCTCCTGAAATAATGGTCATAGAAACTTGAAATTTGGACAGTATGTTCACATCCTAGAATATAGATCCAGTACGGCTGGATTATTGCCAATGTTGATTCTAAGAGGGTAAAAAGGGGAAAAAATCTGTACTTTTGGCACCTTTTATATTTCCTTAAAAAATTGTCACATAGACTTGAAATTTGGACTGTATGTTCACCTCCCGGAATAAAGATCCCCTAAGGCTGGATTTTTGCCAATGAATTTTCTAATAGGGTAAAAAGGGTAAAAATATGTACTTTTGTTACATTTTATATTTCCTTAAATAATGGTACTAGAAAATGGAAATTTGCAATGTCGGTTCACCTTCCGGAAAAAAGATTCACTAAGGCTCGGGTTTTGCCAATGTTGATTCTACTGAGGTAAAATGGGTAAAAAAGTACTTTTGGTACTTTTTTTTATTTACTGAAATTTTATTCAAACTTGAAATTTAGAATGTAGGATCCTTTAGTGAAATAAAACATTCTGGAACAAGTACTTTCCGAAAATTCTGTACCGTTTTCAAAAAGTACCTTTTATAAAAAGTACCTTTTATAAAAGGTTCCTTTATAAAAAGTACCTTTTATAAAAGGTTCCTTTATAAAAAGTACCTTTTATAAAAAGTACCTTTTATAAAAAGTACCTTTTATAAAAAGTACCTTTTATAAAAAGTACCTTTTATAAAAAGTACCTTTTATAAAAAGTACCTTTTATAAAAAGTACCTTTTATAAAAAGTACCTTTTATAAAAAGTACCTTTTATAAAAAGTAACTTTTATAAAAAGTACCTTTTATAAAAAGTACCTTTTATAAAAAGTACCTTTTATAAAAAGTACCTTTTATAAAAAGTACCTTTTATAAAAAGTACATTTTATAAAAAGTACCTTTTATAAAAAGTACCTTTTATAAAAAGTGCCTTTTATAAAAAGTACCTTTTATAAAAAGTACCTTTTATAAAAAGTACCTTTTATAAAAAGTACCTTTTATAAAAAGTACCTTTTATAAAAAGTACCTTTTATAAAAAGTACCTTTTATAAAAAGTACCTTTTATAAAAAGTACCTTTTATAAAAAGTACCTTTTATAAAAAGTACCTTTTATAAAAATTACCTTTTATAAAAAGTACCTTTTATAAAAAGTACCTATTATAAAAAGTACCTTTTATAAAAAGTACCTTTTATAAAAAGTACCTTTTATAAAAAGTACCTTTTATAAAAAGTACCTTTTATAAAAAGTACCTTTTATAAAAAGTACCTTTTATAAAAAGTAACTTTTATAAAAAGTACCTTTTATAAAAAGTACCTTTTATAAAAAGTACCTTTTATAAAAAGTACCTTTTATAAAAAGTACCTTTTATAAAAAGTACCTTTTATAAAAAGTACCTTTTATAAAAAGTACCTTTTATAAAAAGTACCTTTTATAAAAAGTACCTTTTATAAAAAGTACCTTTTATAAAAAGTACCTTTTATAAAAAGTACCTTTTATAAAAAGTACCTTTTATAAAAAGTACCTTTTATAAAAAGTACCTTTTATAAAAAGTACCTTTTATAAAAAGTACCTTTTATAAAAAGTACCTTTTATAAAAAGTACCTTTTATTAAAAGTACCTTTTATAAAAAGTACCTTCTATAAAAAGTACCTTTAATAAAAAGTACCTTTTATTAAAGGTACCGAAAGTAAACTTTTTGGTACTTTTTTATTTCCTCAGGTATAAATAAAACAAACTTTTTTGTTTTTTAAATCATCACATTGGTGGAGGGTATTTAAAGATTCGGCACAGCCGAATATAGCTTTCTTACTTGTTTTATATTTGAATCATTTTGGACTCTGAAAAAGTGCCTCAAAAAAAACAAATTTTCTTATTTTGGCGCGTTTTAACGTTTGTTGGATGGAATACTTGAAATAAAAACAAATTTTAGAGCGTTCCAAAATAAGACTTCCTTAAAACTCATAGAAAAAATTGTTTTTTAGGTGCACTTTTTTCAGAGTCCAAAATGATTCAAATATAAAACAATATTTTTATTATCAAAAATATTTGTCAAAACTCAAATTTTTTTTGAAGCTAAAAAAGAGCCTTCCAAAAACACTTCACAAAGCTAAATACTCCACAAATTTGCCGATAAAGACTTTTTGTTTTTTTAAACTTATTTTAGAGTCTAAAAAGAGGGCTCGTTTAGATGAAGCCATACATAAAATTAAAATATTTGGAGTCGTAATTTAAATATTTTGGAGTAAAATAGAGTGTGTTTGTTCACTGGGAAACGTTGAATTATTAAAAAAAGTATTTCTTAAAAAAAAAAAAATTCACTTCATAACTTGTATCATTTTGTACGAAACTTTCCTATTTTCGTGCATTCTACGAAATTTTTAAGTAAAAATACAAAAAATTTTCATTAAGGTCACGAAATATTTTCGTAAGTATCCAAATTAATTTTAGCTTTTTAAGAAATTAAAAATATTTTCGTTAAATTAAAAATATTTTTCGTACAATGTACGAAACATTTCGTGTATTTTACGAATGGCTTTCGTTGTGCGAAATCACGAATGTTTTCGTACATTGTATAAAAGGATTCGTATATTTTACGCATGGATTTACAATAAATGGAGTACAATAAAAAAGTGAAAAAAATTAAATCCCTTAAAATTTCCAGATTTTTTACGAAAATTTTGTCAGAAAATTTTCTAAACTCGGACACAATTTTTTTTATTTCGTGTATTTTACGAATGGCTTTCGTTGTGCGAAATCACGAATGTTTTCGTACATTGTACGAAAGGATTCGTATATTTTACGCATGGATTTTTTTCAGAGTAGGTTTCCAATATAGATTTTTTCCGAAAATTTTGTCGGAAAATTTTCTAAACTCGGACACAATTTTTTTTTTGTTAATTTTCTAAACTCGGGCACTATTTTTTGGCGTTTAAGAGTAAAAAATCTTAGAAAAAAAAAATTTACTAATTTTGAAGAGTATTCCAAATCCGAAAAATTTCTATGATATGTTATTTTTGAACCGGCACAAGTTGTGTTTCTAACACACCCTGAAGTGCTGCGGCAGGAGTGATGGCTAAGGAAAATTATAACTGAATACAAACGGTGCCCTGACGTACTTATGTCGACGTTGGGAGGTCACTGTAAGACTTGTAAAGGGCTCGTTACTCAACTGGTAACGGAACAAAAGTAGCAGTAACAAATCAGCTGTTTGTTTTTATCATATGGCAATACAAGTAAACGATTACTGATGGAAGTAACATGTTACGTGAAAACCTAATGCATTTTGCTTTTCAAGAAAGAAAAAACTAGCGAGTACTTGTTACTTGATTACTTTACCAGTTGACTAACGAGCATTTAAATCCGACGCTGGTAAAGATGAAATGAAACTTGTTTAATTATAAATTAGACACTTACAACATGTTTTTACATTAGGTTGTCTAACTTAATCACACCACGGCTTGGGGTATTACACAGAAAGAATTGAAAACTGATTTCAATTACTAAAACTGCTGATTCAATTACTTTAGTATTTGAACCAATTACTAAGTTAATATCTGAGTATTTGAATTGTTTTCAAATACTCGTTTTTCCGTATTTGATAAATTTTTAGTTTTATATTTTTTTATATAAAAAAAATTTACACAAAAATTTTGTGAGATTTGTACCAAGGACGCAGGAGTCTGAAGCAGAAGGCACAACTACCTGGCCACAGCCGTCTTAAATTATTAGCGAACTTTTCTGATATTATACAAATGAATAAAATATACAAAAATAAGTTGTTAGTGTCACACATATAGAAAAAAAAATTGTTTTTTTTTTAATTTTGTTTTTGTTTTTCTTTGAAAAATAAAAATAAAATAAATTACTTTAATAATTGAAACCATTTCTATTTTTTGATAACTATCGGTTATTGAATTTTTATAGCTGAACATTTTTTCTTTGTAACGCTTTTTAAATTTTTTTGACCATGAATTATATTGCTTTACCCACTGTGCCAAATATTTTTTTTAATTACTGACCAGAACCGACAATCACAACTACACAAATTGAAGACAAAACCAATCATAAGACGACATTATTTTGTCTGCTAATGCAACATCAGCAACAAAAATGCTTTACTGAACAAAAAAAATTTAATTTCTGCTTATTGCACTCAGTACGTTTCTACTTTATCTTGGAAAGAATTTCGAACAAAGCATTTTATACTGGAGAAAAATACAAAAGATAAAAAAATTAAAAAAAGAAAACAGTAATTTTACTGTAACTATTGGTAAAATACATTGATTGTTTGATACATTAGTAAAACCATTAATTGCTAGTATTTGATTTTTAGCAAAACAATTGAAGCGAAAATTGATTTTATTGCATGTGACATGTTTAACAACAAAATTTTACTTAGAAATTGTTGAAGAGAATATAAAGATTTTAGGAATTGGTTAACAGCAACTTATTAGTATTGCGACGTTAAAACGTTTTCTTTGAAGTTGGAAAAACTAAAAGAAATTGAGAAAAGTTTCTTTTAAACCAAAAAAAAAATAAAAATATATTATTGACAATAATACAATAATTTCAAATCTTGTGTAATTAAAGCGTAAAATATTGTGCAAAGAATATGCATTAAAAAAAGAATATGCACTAAAAAAATAAATCAATTGACATGCCTCCATTTTGTGATAATATTTTCTTAAAAATAAGGACAAGAAAAAATATTTAATTGGCGATGAAAATTTGAACGAAAAAATTTAATTTTTTTTTTTTTTAATTTTAAAATGTTTTTATATATTGTTGGACTTTACATATATTCTATAACTGAACTTTAATTTATTTCGGTTTGAGTCGACATATAATTATTTCTGAGAAATAATAATTTTTGTTGTACAATGAGAAAATCTAAAAATTAATTGACAACACAGGCTAAGTGGAGATGTCGACAGCTTTCGGAAGATGCCACCCTTCCTTCGTCAGCACTCTTCGATTGTAACTGTAAGTGTGTCAGATGCCAGGAGAAAAACAGACGTGAGTGAATCATATTTCATTTCATTACCCATATGTTACACCCGTTCTAGATTAGCAACCAACAAAGCAACCATAGAGGGTGTTCAGTGTTACATTTGACGTTTACAAACGCCAAACTCGATAGTAAGCAATGGTTATCAATTTCATATGGACACTTGATTGCTAGCAATCTATAGTAGAACAGGCGCTCTACCATCAATTGTATACCATCATTGTATACAACTGTCCGGATTAGCAATCACAGCCATTACTATCGATTGTGACGTATGATGGAAGTGATGATTGCTAATCTAGACCGGGTGTTATCGTTTAGCACAAACTTAATCAATCTATTTTTAACTTTTTCTAACACAGTTGTAATTTCTTACACGGTAGTAGATTTTCTCAGAGGTGCAACCCTTAGTAGGACTTGTCAAGTCTTGCAAAATGTCCGTTAGGTTTGAATTTTTATTTCATATTTCTAATTCTTAGAAATATTACTAAATTGCAATGTACCTTATGAGTTGAGTTTATAATTCTGTTCTTATATATTGGTGGACTTTATATTTTATAACTGAAGTTTTATTTATTTCGGTTTGAATACATTTTAATTATATCTGCGAAATAATAAATAGCTAATTTTAATCTGACACACTTGCAGTGACAATCGAAGAGTACTGACGAGGGAAGGGTGACTTCTTCCGAAAACTGTCGACATCTCCACTTAGCATGTGTTGTCAATTAATTTTTTCAGATGGCCTCAAACCGAAATAAATAAAACTTCAGTTAATTTTAATTTAGATTACATTTAGGCATTCCACACCAAATGTCCGGCTACAGAAAAACATGTGTCCTATGAATTTTGGAATAGGTTATATGGATAGTCCCACACTCAAAAAAAAAAAACTTTTAAAATTACTAGAAAAAGTCTCGTTATCCCACTTTACCAATATTTGACAGTTTTTCTTGTTTCTTAACAAAAAAGTTTCGATCGAAATTTATATTTTTTTGTAATTTTACAAATTTCGAAGGTGCGTCGGCCACCCCTAGTGAAATTTAATGCTGAAACTAATCGTAGAACTTTTTAACCCTTTAAACGCATTGGTTTGTAGGCTTTTGAGCCATTTCTTAAAAAAAGGAGTTAAATGACCTATTACTTAAAACGGGCCGAGATGGTAGGTTTTTTGGCCAAAAGTCTCTACAGGTCGTAAATGTTAATCGATTTTGTTGAAATTCAGAATATAATCCTATATTAGGGTAATAAATAAGTGAATTGAAACTTTTTGGAATCGGACCCACAGGAAACTGTTTCAGCATGGACACTAGGGATATAACCGTTTGCATATTTTTGCAAATATCAAAAAGAACCTATCATAGTGTAAAAGTACATGGAAAATCAATAAGAAATGTGTCCTCTTTGTTAAAAAAGGTTCGGCACCGATCGCGATGAAGTTGTCGCTAACATTTTTATTTAATTATTCAGGCAACCCATATTTCTAATCTAGAAAACCATACTGTTATGTTTTTCTTGCTTTATTTTGGTTGTAAAACGACGAAGAACAAAAACACGTTGGAAGGGAAGGATGCCCACCATAAACGATATAAAATTTTAATTTGAGGTGTTTTAGAAATTGCAATCAGTGCCGAAGGTTTTTGGACCAAAATGACCCCAGAAAGCGTTTTTTGAAGTCATTATAACATTGCCCATACCGTTATAATAGGTTCTTATTTTGATTACACCCCTAGTGGACACTTAATTTTTAATAAAATTTACAAATGTTATAGATGAAACAAATGAAGAGACACTTGTCTTTTGTTTATGTTTTTGAATTGGAGATGGTCTCTGGTCCCGTGATTTGCGTGACTCAAAAAAACAACGTGATTCTCGCGTGAGCGTGAGTGATTTTCATTTAAATCACGTGATTTAAAAGTTTTTAAAAATTGAATTGAAACAAGTAGAAAAATTAAATTCGACTTGGCCGAATCTATGAATACCCTCCACAATGTTATCTGATAGTAATTTTCTAAAAAAAATTTTCGAAAAATTGCATTACAAATTTTTTATTAGAAATATGTATATTATTTTGAGTCAAACTTTCTTTTAATCAATCAAATTTTTTTGAGTGTAAAATTTTTTTGACTGTCAACATTTTTTTGAGTCTGCCATTTCATTAAAAAAAAAAAAAATAATAATGTGTACATTTTTTTTGAGTGTAACATTTTTTTTTGAGTGTAAATATTTTTTTAGTGTACAATTTCTTTGAGTAACAAATTACTTTGTAAAATATTTTTGTTGTTTTATACCTATATGTAATACAAAAAAAAACTATTTCACATATTTTTCTCTTTTTATATCACCATCCTCTTCTTAAAAAACCAAAAACAAATTAACATTCAATCATACACATTTTTTATTTGATTTTTTTCCCGTTACATACAGTTACACTAACAATAACAAAACAATAACAAATATTTACTTGTCTAACAACTAAACTGCACCCCACGACAAGAAAACAAACAACAACAAGTTTTACAAAACTGGTATTTCACCATGCTTTTAAAACTTGTTTAACGAGTTTTCAACAGTTTAAGGTGAAACAAATCTGAAATTCAGTGCTTTGCTTATAACTTTTGAACCACTGAACCGATTTTGCTGAAATTCAAAACAAAACAGCCTTGGGAAACGACAAATATATATATGCTAAGCTTCAGCCCCCTCAGAATTGTCTTTCGAAAGTTATAGTGGTTTTAATCTTGTAAATTCGAAAAATACCCTTGCCAAAATTTACTATTTTGCTCATAACTTTTGAACCACTGGACCGATTTCGTTGGATTGCAATACCAACCTGACCCGGTAAATGGAGAACATATATGTCAAACTTCAGGAGCCTCCGTAAAGTCTTTCAAAAGTTAGCGTGTTTTCAACGGACAGACAGACAGACGGACGGACGGACGGACATCGCTAGATCGACTTAAAATCGATAAAGGATCATGAATGTATATACTTTATGGGGTCCTAGACCAATATTTCGATGTGTTACAAACGGAATGACAAACTTATATATACCCTCTATCACTAGAGTGGAGGGTATAAAAAGAGTTTAAAAATAACGTGGTTCACGCGTGAGCGTGAGTGATTTTCATTTAAATCACGTGAACATACCGTTTTCCAAAATATAATTGAAAAAAAAAAAATTTATAAAAAATTTAAAAAAAATAGTTTTTGTTTTGAAATCCCCCTTTTTATACTCATCGTTATCAAAATTTCCAGAATTATCCTTTCTATCCACACTTTCCAAAAAAGTTGCCCGCTTGTGCCCGTTTTCAAAAATGGAATTTAAATAAAATTTATAAAAAAATAGAAAAAGTTATTTCTTTTTTGAAAACCCAATTTTAAAAACTCATCGTTATAGAAAGTTCCACGGCCTGTCAAAAAACTGTCTGGACCAGAATTATCCTTTGTATCAGCCCTTTCCAAAAAAGTTACCCGCTTGTGCCCGCTTTCAAAAATTGAATTGAAATATGAGCTTATGAAAAATCTGAATTTTTTTTTTTTTTGAAACCCCTTTTTTTTAAACTCATCGTCATAAAAAGTTCCACGCCCTTTCAGAAAACTGTCCGGGTCAGAATTACCCTTTTTATCAGCACTTTCCAAAAAATTTGCCCGCCTGTGCCCGTTTTCAAAAATTTACTTCTAATAAGGGCTTATAAAAAATTGGAAAAAATTAGCTTTTTTTCTGAAAACTCCCTTTTTAAACTCATCAAAAGTTCCACACTCTTTCAAAAAACTGTCAGGGCCAGAATTATCCTTTTTATCCCCACTTTCCAAAAAACTTTTCCGCTTGTGTCCGTTTTCAAAAATTGAATTGAAACAAGAGTTTATAAAAAATTGGAAAAAATTTGCCTTTTTTTGAAAACCCTCTTATTAAACTTATCGTCATCAAAAGTTCCACTCCCTTTCAAAAAACTGTCTGGGACAGAATTAGCCTTTTTAGTCCCACCTTACAAAAAACTTACCCGCTTGTGCCCGTTTACACAAATGGAATTAAAATGTCAAAAATTAAAAAAAAAATAAAAAAATTTTTGTGAAAACCCCTTTTTTTAAAACTCATTGTGATCAAAAGTTCCACGCCCTTTCAAAAAACTGTTAGGGCCAGAATTATCCTTTTTATTCGCACTTTCCAAAAAATTTTCCCGCTTATACCCGTTTTCAAAAATTTAATTGAAATAAGAGTTTATAAAAAACTGATTTTTTTTTTTGTACCCCGTTTTTAAACCCATCGTTATCAAAAGTTCCACGCCCTTTCAAAAAACTGTCTGGGCCAAAATTATCCTTTTTATCCCTACTTTCCAAAAATGTTGCCCGCTTGTGCCCGTTTAGGCAAATGGAATTGAAATATTAAAAATTTGAAAAAATAAAATATTTTTTTATGAAAACCCCCTTTTTAAACTCATCGTTATCAAAAGTTCCACGCCCTTTCAAAAAACTTTCTGGGCCAGAATTATTCTTCCTATCCACACTTTCCATAATAGTTGCCAGCTTGTGCCCGTTTTAAAAAATGTAATTAAATAAAATTTAGAAAAAAGTTAGAAAAAATATTTTATTTTAGAAAACCCCCTTTTAAAAACTCATCGTTACAGAAAGTTTCACGCCGTTTCAAAAAACTGTCTGGGCAGAATTATCCTCTTTATTCCTACCTTACAAAAAACTTGCCCGTTTACGCAAATGGAATTGAAAAACCAAAAATTGAAAAATAAATAATAAAAAAATTTTCTGATACCCCTTTTTTTTAATTCATCGTTATCAAAAGTTCCACACTCTTTCAAAAAGCTGTCTGGGCTGCCTAACCGGTTTTTTTTTTTTTCAATGTATTAAAAACAAATTTTAATACAATAAAAAAAAACTATTTTTCGTGTAACCGGGTTTTTCTCGGAACCGGTTTTTTTGTGTATTTGGGTTTTTCGGTAACCGGGTTCGTTTTATCCCGTATTAATATAGAAAAACACTATGTATGTACTTTAGGAAAAACTTGAAAATTGTTAATTCATAAAATGAATTTAATTCAATAAAAAAGGCTCATTTTAACAACTTTAGATTTGTTCATCTCCCTTTCTACTGATATTATATACGCAGATGAAAAAACGGGCAAAAGCGGGCAGGTCAGTCTGAAAGCTAGTAAACCAACGAACATTTAGGCATCCTAACTTTTGGATTATGTCGCGGAACATTTTGGAAAAACTATATCAAATGGAACAATTTTTCAAAATTTATATAAAAATATCAAAAAATCATCAAAAAAAATAGGGAAAAAGAACTGTTCATACCCATTTACATGTTGTACTTCCCTTTGTCAAATAAATTAATCCCCAAAAAAAAAAAAACGAGGTCCCATCTTAATAATGCATAAATTTTTTAGCTTTTTTGATTACGGTATATGGAGATTTAAACATGCATATTTTATCTTTGACGGATCATTCCAAGGGAATGGGTGTACCGATTTTTACAAAAATTACAGACAAGGTGCAGCAAGTCATACTTAATACAATAGTGCATTCGCTTTTTTTAATTTAATAATTTTGTTTTTTTTTAGTTTTGGCCAAAAAAACTACCATCTCGGCCCAGTGTGCGTTGCAGAGAAAAATCCTTTGGGATTTTTACTACTACTACACATGAGCACCATAGTTTTTTTGTATAAAGACTAAATACCACACATTAAAATTTTATTGTACAATTACATTTTGTTGTGTTTAAAAACTAAAAACCTTGTAAACGATAAACAAATAATGATGTATATTTTTTGTTGTTATATAACATGGTTTTTGTAAAATTACTAAATACCACGTAATAAAGCTTTTTTGTATTCTTACATATTTTTGTGTAAAATAACTAAAAACCTTGTTAAAGTTAAAAAAACGTTTTTTGTGTAAAATAACAAATGTTTTGTAAAAAGACTAAATAAAATTTTTTTGTACAATTACAATTTTCTTTTGTTAAAAAACTAAGCACCTTGTAACTTTTTTTTATTTGTAATTTTTTTTTTTTTGTAAATTTACCTGAAAAATTTGTAGAATAAATTTATCAACATTGAATAGTAAAATTACAAAGCCAACTGAAGTTTTCGTTTTGTTAAAAGTACAAGAATTTTTGTAAAAAGACAAAAATATTTGTAAAATAAAATTACAAGACCTTTTACTTGTAATTTTTCAAACTTTTTTTTTTAGTGTATCTTGTGCATAAATTTCAAAGAAATCATGTACATATCGCTCATTTTGTATAGTGTCATAACTCAAAATATATCGTTTTTGGGTAAACCATACAGAATTATTTGTTATATCCTGCTTTATATTGTGTCAAAAATTCGAATTAATACCTTCTAAACTCACCGTTTGAGAAGAGAACACGTCATTATAACATTTTCTATGTCCGGGAATATGCAATGTAAAACAAGTTTCAATTGTAAACTTTAAACAGGGTTTCTCTAAAATCAAACATTTTTCGTTATGACACTATACAAGTAAATGAGCGATATGTTCACTTTAAAGAATTTCCTTGTAAGAAAACAAAAACACCCAACGATAGAATTCAATTTTGATAGTGGAATCGAATTCAGGTCGGGATTTTTCATTTGACGGATTTCAGAATATTTTTTTATTGGAAAATATTATTTGTTTACTATTTTATAGATAGTGCGTGTAAGATTTTTCATATGAACTATTCGGCAAAAACTTCTTTAAGACCAAATTTTCCTTCATAACCCCGAATCCAATTAGGTTCCGTGTCTATTAAAAAAGAATGCGTTGTTCTCTAGTTTTTGGCCAGTAAAACTAATTAAAATTGTAAGCAAACTTAAGAGGACACTTTAGGTGACCGTCCTTGTAAGAACTAGAAATCATTCTCTTAAATCTTCATCATTTAAAATTAAACATTTTATTAAAATAATCTCATTGTCAGTGATTGTTTTATTCATAGATTACTTTTTAATTTCAGCTCAAAATAAAATTGCGAATACTTAATTGAAAATGCAATGATGATTACAAATCTCTTTAAGTGAAAATAGATTTTCGTTAAAAATGATGCCCAAAAGAAAATTATTACCAGTTATATATAAAAAATCTAAAAATTTCAAAAAATTTCTAGAAAAATTTCAACATAAAAAATTTAAGAAAATTATTAATGCCACAACACAAATCACTGATAAAATTATAAGCTCTTCCATGAACAACAATATATCACTGCAAACACTTGTGACAAATGATGAGTATGATAACAAAGAAAAACTTCAAATGTATAATGATGGTAGTGATGATTTTAAAGTGATGAATACTAAAGATGACAAAATGTCATCTTCATGTGAGACTATATGTGATGACGATGATGATGGTGACAATGATGAAAAACAAAGTGTAATAAACACTTGTATTTTCTCAACTAACAGTGATGCTTTGGATGGGGCTGTTGAGGACGATTGTTGTGATGATACCAATAATCACTCTAACAACAACAGCAATAATAAAAGTAGAAAAGTTATGGATGACAACAATACCAATGTGGCCTCAAATGAACTAAACAATCAGATCAACAAACAAATTCCTAACAATGATGCAGCAGCAGCAGCAAACAACACATCAACAGTAGAAATACAACATAACGACAACAAGAATCGTCATAAACTTTCCAATAAAACCATTGACAATGACGAAGACCAAGTTGATGATACCAATGTTGGTGATGCTGATGATGACGACAATGATGTTGTTGACAACTGTAACGTTGACAATGTTAAATACAATAAACATAATAAAACTTCTACATCTAAAACATCAGCAACAACATTTCTAAAAGCTACAATACCATACATGTTGCCACTCACAATAGAACAAGAACATGCAAAGTCTACTGTGTTCGCTTCTTCCTCGTCTTCATCAGAATTTGAAAATTGTGAAAATCATAAAATCAGAAACTGTGAAATTCATCAGCAGCCACCATCATTTGGTCATATTCAAAGTTCTATTCAACAGCAACAACATGTTACTTCCGTTTCTAAACAGAAAGCTGTTGTAAATTATGGAAGTAGTTCAACTAGTAGTACTCGTTGTAAAAGTAGAGAATCAACAACTTCATTGACCATATGGTAAGTGAAATTAATTGCATTGTTTTGCTGTACTGTTGTTTTTTTCTTCTTTATTTAGCAAGTGTTGTTAAATTTTTTTTCAGAAGACTTTAAATGCTTGTCATAATGTTTGTTTTGGGTTAGTGGCTAATAGGAGAACTGAACTAACTATGGCCCTTCAAGATACAATTCCATTTAAAATCATTTGATTGTCTCAAGCATGTCACAGAGTCAATTCTGTTCGGAAGTAGAATTTAGTGAAATATTTCGGAAATAAACCACTTTCAATAACTAAAGCGAAATTTACATGCATAAACGGAAGTGGTTTCATTCCAAAACTATGTATTCCGTTGACTGTTTTCAGAGGAAGCATTCAATTCCCCTTCCGAACGGTTTTTAAGGTGACCGGTCATCATTCCCACGAATATTATCCCTATAACGAAAACGGGGACAATGAGTGAACGCTCCAAGGTCATTATCTCCATATTAGTTGTTCCGTTAAACCAATTTGAGCTCCTTATGAAACTCCTAAGATATTGAATTTTGCATCCAACAAATCAGAAAGATTGTTGGATGTTAGATCCCAGTTAAGCAAGTCTCTGACCAGAAAGTGCAAGGGCAGTTAGAGTGTTCTATAGTTTCAAAATCCACCTTGTCCATGCAACTCCGGAAAAAGTCATTTGATAACACATTCAATCGCTCAGAGGTAGCGTCAAAATCTCTACTTGTGCGCTTCTGATTAAGAGAAGGCCAAATCAGTCGTGAAGTCTAACACTTCCATCCATGTGACCATCACTGATTAGTCTCCGTGCGGAACAAAGCCGTATATAAAACTTGCAAGTTTTTAGAGGGAAACCCACACATTCCAGTTCTCATCGGCTTTGCAATTCCCAAGAATGTCTCTGTGGACTCATATGACTCGTTTGTCTCATTTTAAAACGTGCGATTGTTAAGGGCAGATCTTGTTTTCAGTAACATTGAAACCAGGGACTTTACAGCGGCTTGACTATTGCAATAGATGGTGACTGGGGTGGCTATTTCCTTTATTGCCAGCCTCTCTGACTGGTAAGTACTGTAATGCCCTGGCAAACTTCGAGTCAGGCTCAACCCAAGTTTCTCCACATGGAGTTTAAATATATATTATAAATGTTATCCAGAACTTAATACTGACTGGTTGAGTTGCAATGTCTTGTCTACAACCGCAGTCAACAACTATTCTGACAGTCAAACAGCGGTCAAGTCCCTTGAGTAAATGATTCTGAAAACAAGATCTGCCCTTGACTGTCACATGTCTTTAAATGAGATGGACAAGCAGTTTGACATACGACTCAACCAAGAGGAGATATTTCGACATTGTAGTCACCGGACACTGTCTTATAGAAATGCACACAGAGCGGTTAAATGAGCCGTCAAATGACTTTTTCCGGAGTTGCATGGATGAGGAGGAGCTAGAAACTATCGAACACTTTATCTGCCATTGCCCGGCACTTTTTAGTCAGAATCTTGCTTCACTGGGATCTATTGATCTGCTTGATTTTTTTGATCTGTCGGACGACAAAATTCAATATCTTAGGAGTTTCATAAGGAGCTAAAATTAGTTAAACGGCAGGGACTAGAAGAGGAACCTATTACTGTCCCGTGTTATCACAACAGACCTCTAAGCCTATGTGTGCTGACTTAAAACGTCAGCAGCCACTTACAACCTAAACAATGATGACCAAAGGATAGATTGTGAAAGCAACACTGTCACCTGTGTCTGTGGATGGAATAGGTATTAAGGAATCGACTATTCTTGATGTTCTGGGTATGAAAATATGTGCGATGTTAATAACATGTTTTTGACTGTTAAAATTGGCGTTCAAATATCTGGGTGTGGTTTAAATCTGTAAGACAAATTTTATTTTATCAGATCTTAGTAGTTATATTCAAGGTCTGTTGAAGAACATTTAGATCGAGTTCACGGGAGGACGGTTATGACTATCTGTGACTGTAGGATATCCAAATAGAGAAAACAGATTCATTGCGATAGCCGAATTTCTGCAACTAAATATTCTATCAGGTATTTTATATTTTCCTGATGGGAATGCCTTTAGGCTATTACAGAAAGCAAATGTAACCTATTGCCGACGACGGCTATGAAAGTTTGCGATGAACCTAATACTGAGGAGAAGGAAGAACATATTTTTCGTCATTATTCTGATTTGGCCTAAGTACAGCTGCACATCCTGGGTAAGCCTGATTTCGGGAGATTGAAAGTTCGTTCGAGTGTCAACAAGGAAAATGTCACTGAAAGAAAATTGTGATATCGCGTTAGGTTTTCCTCCGTTATATCTAGTCAAACCTGATTTTCGGGGCTATTCCTGTTGTCATAAACGCGTCTAAAACGCGACGAAGGTAATTTTTGGTATTCCTGAATACGTTGGAGATGATACAGACGAAAAACATATGTTTATTCGTCATCGTCGACATTCGACGTATTCCTCAATTCGTCTTCGACGCCAGATTCACAAAATTTTGTTCGACATCTTTCTTGGCGCGTTTTTATAGTAAATTGTGTTTTTTTTTTTTAACTAAATCTCATAGAATTTTCTTTTAAATATCAATTATGTTTTTTTTTTGTATGAATATTGTAATAAAAATGTCTCCGGCAGAATAAAAACCATGAAAATGCAAACTGCATTTGTTCCCGGGACGGATTTTTGTTTATGGCGATTTTTTGTTTAATTTCTTCTTCTTAATTTTTTAATTATATATATTATAGTAAAGTGGAAAATAAATATAAAATATGACCCGCAATATAGTTTTAATTACTTTAAAATTCATTTAATTTTTTATGTTTTGTTGATTTTTTGTGTTTTGCTAGTGATGACAAAAATTAATCGATATTCCTTCACCGATACCACTGAAGTATTGTAGAATGTGGCGAAACTCGGTGGTCGAAAGTGAAACTCATTCGACGTCGAAGTGATGCGCGTATTTAGAAATAAGCACGATTAGCACAATATTGACTTACTGCAACTTAGCCGACTAGACGGCACGAGACCCATAGAATTTGTAGGTCTTGAGATTTCCATATTCTGTTGCCACAAAATTTTCCATTTCAAATAGGTTTGCACTTGACTGTATTAGTCTTTTCATATATTTTTTGCTAACCAAATACATCACATCAACATCACATCTAACAATCATCACTATCATGTTTTAGCCTATTTTTGTGTATTTTTTTCTTTGTTTATTTTGTGGTGCATTTATCACTCTTAACAAACAACAATCACAAAACAGTGTTGTTGTCTGTGTTGTTGGTATGTTAACTATTTTACACTTTGTGTTGACATTCATTTACTCTGTTTTTTTTTTTTGTTAACACACATCAACTCATACGTACTACAAAACCATCACTAACATTTACCATCATACACATACACCCAAACTAAAACCTATCATTCATTCACTCATTTAGTTTAACTTTCAGAAACCTAAAATCCACACACCCACCCACCCATTCACTCAAAAATTCATACCAGTTTTAGCTAATATTTTAATATCTTTGAATAGTCTGTGTTTGTACTTGTACTAATATGCTTTTGTTTTAATGGTTGGTTGTCATCTTTTTTTGTGTACAAATTATCTCAACTTCTTTTTTTTGGGGGGTTTTGTATAAAACCCTTTTGAATTGTATTTATCATATGTTCTTCTTTATTAGTTGTCTAAGGATTGTTGACTGTCTGGGATGATAAATGAGATTCTTAAATTTTGTAAAAACTTGCTAAGAATTCATTAGTTTAAGGCAATTTTTTCTCTAATTGTTAGAGTTTCTTAAATCAAGTTTGGAAATAATGTGCTCGATTCTCGAATACGACTTCACCATTCACCCAATTTTTAAAAATTTGATATTCTTTCGAATTTTAAGACTTTAAATTTTGTTTTCTTATAACAATTAATGATCTAGTTAATATCTTTAATAATTACAAGAACAAATTTAAAAATCTTAAAACTCGAAAGAATATCAAATTTTTAAAAATAAGGTGAATGGTGAAGTCGTATTCGAGAATCGAGCACAATAATTGAGTGCGTGAAAAAATTTAATGCTCAGGAGTAGAGATGAGATTTTCATGCACCAAAATATCGAATATATGCGCCAAAAAAAGCTTTGTAATTGATTAAAACCCATATTTTTTTTTGGATCAATACTTTGGAAGATACCCACGAAAATTTCTGGTTCAACAGATTCTTGAATGTATTCTGTGGTAATCACAACAAAATTTTATATGTAAAATTATTTTTCAAAAAAACTACTTGCTCTAAAAAACGATTGCTTTTGGGACAATTTCAAACAAAAATCATTGATTCTGGAATGTTAAGTAGAATCGGTTGCAGGGTAAAATGATGCGTTCTGGAACCAATTGTTGGGAACAGAAAATGTTGCTGGGTATGGGCGTTTAAAAAAGCGCTTTTTTGACAATATTGACTTTTAGACAGCAAAAATGTTAAATTTTGTGCTCGTAAGTCGTACAAAAAAACTTATTAAAACGATATTGTTAATAAAATTATAAAGATATAGGGTATTATTAATAATACTTATAGTAGACTTATTGTAGGTTTATTTGACAATTATTCCTGCAATATCTGTCAAATAAACCTATGTACTTTAAATATATTTCTTGTTTTATGAATAACCACTTTAAAATTTAGATTTTTTTTAAAGAAGATTTAAAATTAAAAAAAAAAACAAGTAGAAAAGTTAAATTCGACTTTGCCGAATCTATGAATACCCTCCACAATGCATTTTTTTTAAAGGGTAGTACATTTTTTAACGTGAAAAAATTAACAATTTTGATTAGAAATATTTTATTTTGAGTAAAAAACTTTTTTTTTGTCATTTTTTTTTTTTAAAGAAAAATTACTAATTTTTTTTTTTAGTGTAAATTTTTTTTCTCAGTGTAATGTTTTTTTTACTGTAAAAATATTTCTGAGTGAATGCACGTCCGTATGTACACAAAATATTGACATTTTTGTAAAAAAAAAACTAAATTTTTTTTGAGTGTAAAATTTTTTTGAGTGTAAAATTTTTTTTGAGTGTAAAATTTTTTTCGAGTGCAATTTTTAAGTTACCAATGCTTTTAAAACTAAACAAGTTTAAAAAGCATTGCTTTAAAATTAAACAAGTTTTAAAAGCATTGGTGGTAACTTCACAATGCTTTTCAAACTTTCAAACACCCCTGCAAAAAAAGTCATTACCACTTCTCAGTGGAGTGCTTTAAAACTATAACAAATGTAATGAAATACAACAAAAATAACAAAAAACACAAGACAAAAACACACAAACAGTTTTTTCTACTCCAGAATACATAGATATTCAGCACTTAACTCATTACCTATCGCGACACCTCCATACAAATGTAAGTAGATATTCAGTAGAAAAGAACTACTCCGTGGAAGTAGTTGGAAGTTGTTTGAAAGCTCGGAGTACTTCTTATCTACTGAATATCTACTTACTTTTGTATGAGGTGTCGCGGAAGGTAGTGACTTAAGTGCTGAATAACAACTTTTTATGGAGTAGAAAAATCTGTTTGTGTGTTTTTTTCTTGTGTTTTTTGTTATTTTTGTTGTATTTCATTACATTTGCTTCAGTTTTAAAGCACTCCAAATAGAAGTACTCCGCACTTTTTTTGCTGGGACGTGGCATTTTAGATGAAACTTATCTGAAATTCAGGGTTTTGCTTATAACTTTTGAACCACTGGACCGATTGAGCTGACATTTAATACCAAACAGACCCGGGGAACGGCAAAGATACATGCCAAGCTTCAGTAGTCTCATTATTGTCTTTCGAAAGTTATCGTATTTTGAACCACTGGACCGATTTGGCTGGATTGCAATACCAACCTGACCAGGTAAATGACAAACATATATGCCAAACTTCAGTAGCCTCTGTAAGGTCTTTCAAAAGTTAGCGTGACAGACAGATAGACGGACGGACGGACATCGCTAGATCGACTTAAAATCGATCGAGGATCATAAATATATATACTTTATGGGGTCCTAGACCAATATTTCGAGGTGTTACAAACGGAATGACAAACTTATATATACCCTCTATCACTAGAGTGGAGGGTATAAAAAAAATTTCAACAAAAAATTTTGAAAACCATATTTGAGTGTTCTTTTTTTCCTGGGAAGCACACTATGGATTTCCAAAAACAAAATTTTGTATTAAAGTTTATAATGGTCTTTTAACGCCCTTAAAATTTCAGGAATTTTTTCGTATTGTTGAGCAATAAATTTTCAAAGTTTGTTAGATAGCCAAATATTTGATTTTATTTTCAAAATTTTTGGCAAAAAATCAAAAATTTAGTTTTATTACCAAATTTAAAAATTTATTGCTCGACAACACGAAAGAACACCGCCCTGAAATTTCAACAGCGTTAAAATTACATTCTAAACATTAATACAAAATTTTGGTTTTGGAAATCTATGGTGTCCTTCCCCGGAAAAAAGGACATTCAAAAATGGTTTTCAAAAGTTTTTGTTGGTTTTTTTGAAAATTTTTTTTTTGTTTCTAAATTTTAAATCTCGATAATTTTTTCAACAATATTGTCACACAAAGATTTTTCGTACAACTTACGGTTTCTGAGTAAAAAACAACACAAAAAAACCAACTACATATTTGATTTTTTGCCAAAATTTTGACAAAAAAATCAAATATTTGGCTCTCTAACAAGCATTGAACATTTGATGCTCAACAATACGAAAAAACACCTTTCTGAAATTTTAATAGCATTGAAAGGGCATTCAAAACGTTAATAGAAAATTTTTCTTTTAGAAATCCATGGTGTCCTTCCAAGGAAAAAAGGACATTCAAATATCGTTTTCAAAATTTTTTGTTGAAATTTTAAAAAAAGAATTTGTTTTTTTTCTAAATTTTAAACCTTCATAATTTTATCTACAATATTTTTTTACATGTTTTTTCGTACGACTTATGGGTTTCGAGTACAAAAATGTTAAAAAACTGTCTTAAAGTCAATATTGTCTAAAAGTGCTTTTATAAACGCCCATATCTTCCAAAGTATTGATCCAAAAACAAATATATGATTTTTAATCATTTATAAAAATTTATCAAATAACAAAAAATTAGCAAAATTAATGATCCGTCATGACCATACCAGATACAGAAAAACCAATACCAAATTTGGAAAATTCAGACATTTTTCTATTGGAATGCATTTTTTTGGGGGACAAATGGGAAAGTGATGCGTAAGCAAACAGTTTATCTTTTTGTTAACATAGCCAATCCTTTTCAAGTGACAACCTCACCCTCTGTCCAGAAAGGACTTGGTGTCCCCTGTTTTAATTACAAACGAGGCCCTGTCGACCGATCTTAGGCGGTATAACCTTCACATCATCACGGAGGAAATTCTGCTGCCACATTAGGAGTGTCAGTCATCCCTGAATGGCCACTGTGCGTCTCAGGAACTAGGAGATATGCGAACACAGGTATCTCTGAAACGCTGGCTCCGAAAAACAGCACGTTTGGGTGCTTAGATAGCAGCCCTATCACCAAACTAGGAAGTGAAGGATAGCAACCTACGCGACCAAATTTAAAATTGCTAACGAATCGTCCAAGAAATGTAAACGAAAACGAAAACAACTGATGACGATTTTTGGCTATGGTATAATAACTACGATTGGATTTTGGAACATCAAAACCTTAAATGACAAATATGGTATAAACTCCAACATGAATTCACGTTTTCTGCAACTTGAAAGAGAATTCCAGCGATATAAATTAAAAATTTTGGGTCTAAGTGAGGTTCGGTGGAACGGAGCCGGTGAATATAGATCCCCAACAAACAACTCAATTCTGCTGTACTCCGGAAAAGATGTTGGTAGCAAACGAGAGGCCGGAGTTGGTATTTTACTATCACCAGAAGCTCGAAAGTGTGTAATTGATTGGAAACCCATATCTGATCGCCTAATGTGGGTCAGATTTCGCTCCAAGGTGAGAAACATATCAATTATTCAATGCTACGCGCCAACAGAATCAGCAACCGAAGACGAAATGGATGATTTTTACAGTCAACTTAATGCTGTGTATGACTCACTTCCTCGTGGGGACATCTTTCTTACAATGGGTGACCTTAACGCAAAAGTGGGTAGTGACAACCAGTCTATTGAACATGCCATGGGTAAACATGGGATTGGCTTGCGAAACGATAACGGCGAAAGATTTATCGATTTCTGCAATTCCCGAAGACTTGTAATTGGAGGTACCCTTTTTGAACACAAGACATGCCACAAGGTAACATAGGTCTCTACGGACAGAATTTCTACATTAAATCAAATTGACCATATTGCAATCTCCCGGCGCTTTAGAAAATGTCTATTAGATGTTCGTTCAAAGCGTGGTGCAGACTGCGGCTTTGCCAAAGACCACAGTCTGGTGATTGCGAAACTCCGCCTGTGCACAGCAGCAATCCAAACCGCAAGACCCAGGACTCGTCCTCCAAAACTAGATCTAGCCCGGCTAAGAATAAGCGCTATTAAAGACAGCTTTAGAGACCAGATGGCCAATGAATTCTTCCTCAATAATAACAACAACCCAGTCCTTTCCGTAGACAACCAATGGATCGCGATAAGAGACAAAATTAAAAACGTCGCAAATAACATTATCGGCCCTATACCTAAAGGCAGAACAACATGGATGAGCGAAGATACCTGGAGGAAGATAGAAGAACTAAATGAAGCAAAAAAGGCAATAATACACGGAAACACGGAAACAGAATCTAAGTATAAGATTCTTAAGAAGGAAGTTCAACGCTTAGTCCGAAAGGATAAAAGGAAATGCATTAACGATTTAGCAGACGTGGCCGAGCTAGCAGCTAACAATAACGACTGCGGCACCCTTTACAAAATAAGTAAAAACTTGTAGATAAAGACCACCACACAGAACATCCGGTAAGAGATATCAACGGGTCTTTATTAATATCTGACGAAGAACAGCTACGGCGATGGAGAGAGCATTTCTCGACGGTACTCAACAACATATTTTCTGAGAACCCGCAACCAAATGTGTCGTATTCACATATTCCGAGTGCCCGTATTAAAACCAACCCTCCATCTATAAACGAGATTGTTACTGCTATCTGCCAACTACCGTCTGGTAAAGCTGCTGGTATAGATGGGATACCAGTTGAACTGTTAAAAGTCGACCCAACTCTTACTGCGCAAATATTTCTGCCTATTATAACCACCGCGTGGGAACAGGAGGAGTTTCCTACGGAATGGATAGAAGGTATAATCATCAAACTTCCCAAGAAGGGCAACTTAAAGGAATGTCATAACTGGAAAGGTATATGTGTTCTCCCAGCTATTGCTAAGATCATAGCAAAAATTATATTACTCCGTATCAAAGACCATCTTGAATCGACTATTGGTGAATTCCAAGCTGGTTTCCGCAGCGGGTTTTCCTGTGCAGACCACATTAATACGCTTCGAATTATTATTGAGCAATCTGTGGAATATAAGTCTAACATTCATCTATTAATCATAGACTACGAAAAAGCTTTCGATAGCGTAAACCGTGACCGTATTTGGTCTGCTCTGGGAAACAGGGGAATTCCACCCAAAATCATTGCAATGATAACAGCTAGCTACAGCAATGCTAATTGCTACGTTCTTCACAAAGGCCGTCTATCGGACCCCTTTGCTGTACAAAGTGGAGTTAGGCAGGGTTGTATCTTATCACCAAAGCTTTTTCTAATCGTTATGGGTGACGTGTTAAGCGCAGCACTTCAAAATAATAGACGTTGTAGTGGCATAAGATGGAAGCTCAATGGGAGTCACTTGAGCCACCTAGCATATGCGGATGACATCTGCCTCCTTTCGAATAGCATCAACAACGTACTTTATATGGCGGAATCTATATCCCAAGCATCAACACCTGTGGGTCTACGTATAAATATCCCTAAAACAAAACTGCTAAGCTCATGCAGAGACATTCCTACTAATGACTTGTGTTATGAGCAAGTTAACAAGCCTACTTAGGGAGTGGAGATAGGGCATAGGTATGTTTTGAAAAAATGTTGTAGGGTAAAAATAAATGGGGGTCGGCCTCACTAATCACCCTTCTCGGACGCACCATTGGACCGGTAGAAGCTGATTAAATAAAACAAATTTACAAAAAATAAAAAAAATTGTATGGGGACCGCCTTAACAGTTAAAGATAGAGGGTAGGTGTGTTCAGAGAAAATGTTTGGACTAAAAAAATATTGTGGGTCGGTCATACATTTTGTTGCTCTAAGGGTACTATTAGGGCAGTTAGAGCGGTTGGAACAAATTTTAAAAAATGTCGTTTTGTGTGGGAGACCCCTTAGAAATTGGAGATAGGGTATTAGTTTGTTCCAAAGAAATGTTAAGAAATGTTAAAAATTAATGGGGTCGGTCTTATAAAGGACCCCTCTATGACGCACCATTAGAGCAGTAGAAATGATTTTAAGATTGGAAAATTACAATAAAATTTTTTAAAAAAATTTTAAAAAATAGTAATAATCGTTATCCCACGATCCTCCTGGGCAAAAAATTTGTAGAATTGATAGAAGTTTTACACAAAAAAATCGAAGAGTACAAACATTTTCACAAATGAGATTTAAATTTTAAAACTTAAAAATCGCATACTAGAGCGATTTTAATAATTTTTTGGGATCTTTTTTTAAAAAGTACGTAAAAAACAAAAATTTTGAAAAATAAAATTTGAAATTTGGACCATTATTGAAGAAGTTATGATTAACAGAAGTTTGAGTAAAGGAACAAACTACCAATTTTTCAAAATTCGATATCTTTTGAACGGGTCATCAAAAAAATCTGAAAATTTACCACGAAGGAGTTTTCGAAGGGTACTGAAAACTGTAACCAAATTGGGAAAATCTAAAAAAAAAGTTTTACAAAGAGTCCAATTTCACATGGAATGCCCCATATATATATAATTATTAAAAAAACACACTGTCCCATGGATTTGCTCATATGTATGTAAGCAAGATTATGCACTTAAAATTTGCAAATATGCACAAAATATGCATTTAAAACCAAAATATGCAAAAATATGCATTTTCAAAAAATATGCAAAATCAAATCGATGCAATTTTAACGCAAATTTCTTGATTCGGTAGGATAATTGGTCGATATCGTTTTTAGACTATCGACAAAAATCATGAAATCGCGCGATTTTTTTTTTTGTTGAAATTTCTTCTAAACACATTTCGCCTGCGGCGCTTTACCCATATGCCTTCACACTTTTTAGGCTGGGTTTTTGACATATCGTTTAAACTAATTTTCAAACTTCGTTTAGTTAAACTTTATTAAATTAAAACCGACTTCAACTAAACATTCTGTTTATAGTTTGAGTTTAGCAAATTTCAATAAACGTGGTATTGCCATATTGAATATCGCCTTTCCAATTAGAAAAGTGCCCAGTTTCTGTAACTATGCAAAAAGTTTTCGCATCGAGAAAAATAAAACAATATTGTAGTCATTTAGTTTTTTACAGGGTGTGTACAATGTTGCTAATGTAAAAAACATCGAATACGAAAAAAATGCAAAGCTATTTTTTGAAATCACTCTGTTAAGTATAAGATGACTATAATATTAAGTGTGTTTTAATTTTTATTAAATAACTAGCTATACCCGGTCCGCGTTGCTGGCCCTAAGAAAAAAACTATTTTATATTGCATCTTAATTTAAATATAGTGTCAGACAAAATTAAAGCACGGGTCCGGGCCCAGCTAGTAACCTTTGTTTCCACCCTCAGTTAGCACTATCTATCGAGAAATCTTAACAAAATCGGTTCAGCCGTTTTTGCGGCATGTAATTTAACGCATTTTTATCGAATCTTGATAGTCTAAAGTTCCATGCTGCATCCTCGATTAGTACTATCTGTGCTGAAAATTTCATTGACATCAGTTTTGTCGATTTTGTGTGATTGCGAAAGAGGAGGAAATAACTTTTTATTTATGAAAAAACGGGAGTGATATTGTAAGCCCTTTTGCCGAATCGCGCTATACATATGACCTACAGTTCCCGCTCGGTTAGTTCTATCAGTAGTGACTAGAGTTGTCAATTATTCGACTTTCAACTTTGTTCGAATAATTCAAATAATTGTTTTTCCTCGTTCGATCAAACGATTAAAGATCAAAATTTATTCGATTAATCGAAGAGAATAACGAATAAAAAAATTATTTTAAAAAATATTTTTATTAACAAAAAAATAAACAATTCATATAAAAAATCTTAAAATAAGAAAGTTAAAATTTTTATTAACGAAAAAATGCATACAAAACTTAAAAATAAAATAATTAAAAGTTAAAAAAACTTAAAAATTGAATAACTGAAATCACTTTTAATTAATGGATGTCGATTTTAATACTTGTTGAGAAATAATTCAAATACAAATTATTATTTGAAATATTCAGACAAAATATATCATAAATGATTTTAATTTTTTGTCAAATAAGACAATTTAAGTTGTTCTTAAGAAATAATCTTTTAAAAATAAAAGTTGACTTAATTTTTTTGCTTTCAAACGATTTTTGGTTTTTGTTTTTATTTAATTAGATTTTGAAAACACTCTTTCGCTAATTGTTGAAGTAGGTGATATAGTAAGAAGAGCATAAAAAAGTTTATCTATTTTTTCTGTTCTTTTTCAGATTTTTCCAAATATACCATATCGTCTGATATATCGCTAAAGTCCTTTTTATTTTCTGAATTTTTAATACTTTGAATTGAATTATTTAACTCGCATAAAAGATTATTATTTTCATTACTAATAACTTCCTCTATTTCAATACTTTTATCTGAATTATTGTGATTACTTTCAACATAAAATAATCTGGAGTATAATTTATTTGCATATTCTTTTGTTTCGCTTTTTGAAGAATATTTTAAGAAACTTTCATTGCTCGGAAAATTTCCAGAATTTAGAAAAATTATTAACGTATTTAACACTTTTATACGTCTCTCATTAATTCTTATTTTAATACGTTTTAGTAAGTCTGATGCAAAAGAATTATTAATTTTTTCTAAATTATTTATTAAAAACTTGATAACTCCCCCTAATTCTATAATCCAGGGCTATGGCTACAATATATTTTAACTTTCCTACATTTTGTATAAAATCTTTCAAAATTTATGAGAATAAATCAAATTCTAAGCATTTATTTAATTTTTTAATTAAAAAAATTGTTCGATTAATCGACATTAATTAATCGATTTATTCGTTATTCGAAAATCGTAATTTTTGAATTATTCGAACAAGAGTTGGGTGTTGTTTTATCGATTAATCGAATTATTCTTAATCGACTGACAACTCTAGTAGTGACAGATTAGGCTTATCCGTTTTTGCGTGATTTCACAACAGGCAGATATAACGTTCAGTATAAAACAAAGGGGCTTGTCAATTTAAGCCTCTTTGTTCAATCGTGGTCAGTATAGTACTGAGGGCGTTGCAATTTTGATCCCTTTTTCTAATAACGATCTTATATGGCCTACATATGCACTTGGTTAGCACTGTATGTAGTGAAAATGTCAAGAGAATCGGTTCAGCTGTTTTTGTGTGATTGCGAAACAGGCAGACAATGTCCAGTATAGTACAAAGGGGCGTGGCATTTTACGCCCCTTTTTCCAGTCGCAGTATAACATGGCCTATAGTTCCGCACTCGGTCAATACTATCAGTGCTGAAAATTTAATTAAAATCAAATAAACAGTTTTTGCGTTATTGCGGAGCATGCAGAAATAAAATTCAATTCAATACAAAGGGGCATGGCATTTTACGCCCATTTGTCCGATCATTTGGCACACAGTTAGTACATGGTTAGTACTATCGTTGGTTTGAATTTCATCAAAATCGGTCCAGCCGTTTTTTATATATAGATGTCATTAGTGGTGCAATGTAAAAATTCGATTTTTCCCACCCCTCCGCCCACTGGCAATAAAGCATGGCATTTTACGCCCATTTGTCCGATCACGCTCTATTTTGGCATATAGTTAGTACTTGGTTAGTACTATCTTTGGTTTAAATTTCATTAAAATCGGTTTATCCGTTTTATATAAATAGATGTCATTAGTGGTGCAATGCTAAAATTCTATTTTGCCACGCCCATCCGCCCACACGCAAAAAAAATAAAAATCTGACTGCACAATGTAACTCCCTAGGCTATTCTGAATATTCCCTGAAAATTTCATCAAGATCGATCCAGCCATTTTCGCGTTCATAAGGAACAGACATATAGCCGTTTTTTGCATTATTGAAATAACTTTCAATTCAATACAAAGTTGCATGGCATTTAATGCTACTTTGTCCGATAACGCTCAAATTTGGCACATAATGAGTACTCAGTTAGTACTATCTTTGATATAAATTTCAAAATCGGTCCATCCGTTTTTTATATATACAGTCGAACTCGGTTATAACGAACTCGGTTATAACGAATTCTCGGTTATAACGAACTAATTTCAAAGTCCCGACGTTTTGGCATCAATTTTCACACAAAATACTTCTTTTATAACGAACTCTGTTATAACGAATCCTCGGTTAAAACGAACTGCTTATTATGGTCCCACGAACAGTATTTCATGTGTATTTACCTTTATATAACGAACTCCCATAAATATTTTGTAATGTGTGGCAATCATGTTTATCAAACTCACAAAAGGTTGGAAATTTTTGGTTTATGTTATGATTTCGATAACATTTATTTATATTTTAATGTTTTCTTCTCAATAACTAGAGTTTATTTACAAACAAAGCATTAAATAAAACAAAATTGGATCTATTTGTTGGAAATAAAACTAGGTTGACAAAAAATATACCTCGCTTATAGCGAACTTCGCTTATAACGAACTATTTTTGCAGGTCCCTCGGAGTTCGTTATAACCGGGTTTGACTGTAGATGTCATTAGTGGGGGGATGCAAAAATTGGATTTTGCCACACCCCTCCGCCCACAGACGGAAAATCAAAAATCCGACTTGACAGTGTTACTCGCCAGGCTATTCTGAATATTCCCTGAAAATTTCATCAAGATCGGTCCAGCCGTTTTCGAGTCCATACGGAACATACATACACACATACATACATACACACATCCATTTTTATATATATAGATAGATAGATAAAAATTAGTTATTTATTCGACCTTTTAATTGTGCAATGAAAAAGAGTTTATTCTGATTCGAGGCATTTTCATGTTCCCCATTATGAATTAACATAACAAGTACTTATGATAACTCTACGTTCTTTATTGGGATATTCTCCCATTAAATACTCATAGAGTTTCTTGCTTTCAAAAATTTTTGGTAATTTTCGGGAATGAATTGACGACCGTTTCGGGGGGGTTCCAATTCCCAATTCCAATTAAAGAAAGTAGAGTTATCATAAGTACTTGTTATGTTAATTCATAATGGGGAACATGAAAAGGCCTCGAATCAGAATAAACACTTTTTCATTGTGACTATAATATTTATTTATTTTTTTCGATGCGAAAACTTCTTGCATAGTTACAGAAATCGGGTACTGGTCCGTTATCTCGCAAAACGATATTTCACTATCGTCGATTTTTAGAGTCTTCTTGATTCTAAACTAAAAAAAAAGGTTTCCATATTTTTTAGTGTTTCTGGATTAGAAAACACTCTTTCGTGATATAAAAACGAAATTTTCCTTCAAAATTTAATCTGAAAAAGAGAACTTGTAGTTTTACCTCATTTTAATCCTAAAACAAAGATAATTTTTTTTGGCAATGCAATTGCAAACATATAAAAAAGTAATAAAAATTAAGAACTTTTCCAAGCAAAACCAAACAAATGGCTGCATTCCAATTTGTTAGACTCTTTGCGCATTTTTATCGTGCAGAGTTTCAAAAAAATCGGTTTGTTCGTTTTCAAGATATTCAGTCTTTAACTTTTTTTATAAAAATTTCCACTATTTCAAAAATCAGTGAGGGCTCATGTAACTAATATATTCCAAATTCCAGCCATATCGGTCCTCTACTGTGGCCATTGGCGTATGCAGGATTGTTTTTTCAGGGCCCAACAACAACAACAAAAAAAATTTTCTTGTTCTTTTCGTGAGATTTGTGTTTTCCAATACATATAAAAAAAAAAATTTTTTTTTGTTGTTGTTGGGCCCCCCTCTGCATACGTCGTTGACTGTGGCTGTAATTAATTTTGGCCGAAAAAGTGGTTGAAATTAACCGGTGTTGGACAGGTCTCTAGCAATAATTTGGCTTTTACAGATTGAAAAAATATCAATTAGTCGACGAGTTATAGCCAAAAAACCATATAAACAATACGCTGAACATCGGCATTTGACAGCAAAGCTCGAAGGTCGATTAAAAAAAATTGAACTAACATAAACAAACGCCGCGATACGGTTCTTCTAATTTAGCCTCTATTTTCACCCCTCACTCTCAGAATCGACCTAACTTTTGCTAACCTGATTTTGTTTCACATTGTTATGTACCTGCAGTAATACTCACCAACATACTAATTACAATTTCACACAGTTTAATAAATATTTTTAATCAACAACAAAAGTTGTTTTCTAAAAAAAAAAACTGCAAAAAAACTAAAAATTTCCCCCCTTAAAACTGTGAACATTTCAAAATGTCAAAAGTCAAAACTATTTGTTTGTTTTGGGTCCGTTATGTTTAATAAATAGAAAAAATATTAAAATAAAATGAAATGAAAGAAAAAACCGCTACAGGCATATGAATTGAAACTGACAGCTTAATATTTATAATTGCATATATATTTTTTTTTAACGCTGATTATAATAAACCGGGTTAATATCTATTATTTTCGTTTTGTTTGCACTTACAATGAAAAAAAAGTTGTCTATATAAATTGAAGTCGAAAGCAATTGGTAGGGAATTTATGAGGAATATTTTAAATGCTGTCAAAAACTAATAAAAAAAATATTTAAAATTTGAAATAAGTTTTAATATCCCACTAAAGTAATATACTCTTCAGAGTCTGGTTAATCAAAGGGTAAGGTAACGTAACAACGGCAGCAAATCAACGTAAAAGCGGCAACAAATCAAAGGTTTACAAAACAATAATTTTAATTGCTTGACTTTATATTTGATAAATGAATTTTAATTAAGTTACTGCTGAGAAATAATAACACAGTGATAGGTTAGGTTGTAAGTGGCTGCTGACGTTTTACGTCAACACACGTAGACTCTGAGGTCCATTGTGATACCACGGGATACAAAATCGAACTTTCCGCATCGGAATGGGATGAAACCAAAAGCAAATGATAGTTTACATTTTACATAACAAAATTTTCAATTAATTCAGCGCTAGATTTTTTTAACACTCATTTAAACCTTAATATCCTACCTGTCGCGCAAGGACCAAAAAAACTTTGTTAAACAAATTTTGATGAAACTTCCTTCTGTGACTTAAACAATGTTTATTGATACAGTATCTAACTTTTTCGCCTTTCACTACTTAAAAGCTTTTTTATACCCTCCAACCGCAGTATGGGGGTATACTCACTTTGTCATTCCGTTTGTAACGCAAACTCAAACCGACCGAAATATCGGTCGGGGACCCCATAAAGTGTATATATATATATATTGATCCATGATCTATTCTAAGACATTCTATGAATGTCTTTCTGTCCGTCCGTCTGTCTGTAGATAACACAATGCAGTCCAAAATAAAACAGCTAGACTCCTGAAGTTTGGCACAAATATGCCTCATGTTCATAGGCAGATTAAGTTCGAGAATGGGCAAAATCGGGCCAGGGGGAAAAAAGGTCCCCCTTGAAGAACTGAACCAACCTCTAAAAAAAATACACAAGTAGTCTCAAATATATGCACTCATCTTTAACGTGTATGAACAAATAATTCAGCGCTAAAATTGTTATGTGCAAAAACGAGACAAAGAGAGATGAAGGAATGTTGTTGTTTCTAAGGATCGTAATAATGTTTGTGTAAAATAAAAATCTTCTGTTGACGTCACACACTTAACATCTGTAATGAAATACGAACCAACTTCTGCTGTTAGTATGTCAAGCAGGGCGGGAGCTCAGATGGTAGAGTACTTGCTTTGCAAACTGGTGGAAAATTTCAAGAACGTGGGTTCTATTCCAATCAGAGTTAAGTCTGTTGATGAAAAAACATATAGAAAAACAGTCTTACAAAAATCAAACAAATCTAATGTAATTTTCTCCACTGATGACGTAGAGGTGGCTACAGAAACCATGGTCTGGAATAAATCCACATTAAAAATAATCTTTAGAAATACAATATTTTCTTCTTCAATCACAAACCCTTAACACTTTTTTAAATTTTTTTTTATATTTTTGTTAAAAAAAGTAAACATTTGGTATATTTGTCGCGATGGGAAATTTTTATCAACGTCCCCCACTGACCCTATCACCCCCAAACGCCCCTGACAATTTTATTTTTTTTTTACATTTTGGAGTGTATAAATATTTGGCACAGCCGAATTTAATACTCTCACTTGTTTTTTAAACTTTTTTCATTAAATATCAATGTCAAAAGAGAAGAAACATAAATTTTTACTTTAAAAATTTTTAGTTGTGTTCAAAAACACAATGATATTTCAGAAATATTTATTTATACTTTAAAGTTTCAAATTCTGGCAACGCTGCATCAAAACAAACGTTGGATCGCTCCAAAGTAAGAAAATTTGTGTTTTTAGGGCACTTTTTTCAGATTCAAATATGGAAAACAAATTTGGTATAAAAAAAGTCAAAAACACACACTTTTTTCGAAGCTTAAAAGAGCATTCTAAAAACACTTCAAAAATATGTCTCAAAAGAGATAAAAATAACTGTAGCAAGTATGTATTTAGTTTGAAAATTTGTCGATAAATACTCGTATTGTACTCGGATTTTAGTTTAAAAACACACATTTTTGACTATAAAAGGAGGGGTTTTGGATGAGCCACTTTTATAAAAAAAAATTAAAAATTTGTTACAATTCTGAAGCCCATTTTGGAGTCTAAGAGAGAGTTTATTTACTAGGATATATATTTTATATTTACATTAAAAAATTATACTAAACGTCAATTATAGCGGTTAATGCAGAGCGAAAAACTGGGGGACATTTTGTCACTCCCAAACCGATTTCGAAAAAGAAAAAGAAAAGAAAGAGAAGAAAAAGAAAAAAGAAAAAGGAATAAAAAAAAAGAAAAGGAAAAAAAAAGGATAAAAAATATTCTTCACATTGTAAAAAAACTTCAGAATCTAAAAAAATTTCTGGTCTGAGAACCTCAAAAATTTTCTTGGGGAAAAATGTTTTGACTTTAAGACATTATCTATACCAAAAATATTAATGATTTTTTTAAAGAAATTTTTTTTTTAAATCGGAGATTATTTTCGGAAATAATATAACCAAATATGAATTCTTTCAATGATTTTTCATTGGAAATCTGAAATTTTTTTAAAACAAAAATTTTTATAAAAGAAAAATAGTGTTACGAAAAATTTTTAGATTTGGCGAATGCCTTGGAATCTAAAAAAAAAATTTAACAAGAGATATGCATCAAATCTAAAACTTATTTAAAGAACTTTTAAAATTATTTTTTTTTTAATTATTTTTGTATACGAAAAATTTTTAGGTTTGGAGAATGGTTGCGGAAAAGCGCTTCCCGCTCCAATTGTGATAAATCTCTAATGAAATTTATTACACTCAGAAAAAAATTAACTAAAAAATGGGAAAACTAACTAAATTCAAGGAATATTGAAAATGATTTAGCTCAATTGCCATGTTTTCCATATTTTTCTTAAAAATAAGGAAAGAAAAAAAAAAGAATATTATGCCAATTTGAACTAAAAAATTGGAAACATTTTCTTTCGCTTTAGTTCGTACACATTTGAGGACCCGATTGGGTGAAGGCCCCATTGGGTTCGGACCATTATGTTCAGACCCCGATGGGCCCAGACCCAGTTGGTTCTTCTTATTTTTTTATCCAAAATTTTTGTCCGTTTCGCTCTACCTTGCTTAGTTTTTGAGATACGTGAATTTAGGGGACCACTGGGGTCTTGAGAATTTTAAAAACTTGATAACTTTAAAACTATTACACGAAGAGCTTTTCGGTATTTGGCGGCCTTGTTCTTCGTGTTACGGGCTTGCTCTCCGTGTTGAACTTTTTGTTGCACAGATAGTAATATCGTATATTTTATTTTAATTAAAATTTTAATTGTTTTTTAATTTAATATTAATTAAACTTTTAATTAATATAATTAATTGTTTAATTAAATTTTTAACTTTATTTTAATTAATATTTTAATTGTTTTCAAATTTAATATTAATTAAGTATTTAATTTATATAATTAAATGTTTAATTAAATTTCTAGCTTTACTTATTTTTTTTTTTTGTTTTGTTTTCCGTGTGTGTGCGAGTGTGTGTTTTTCTCTTGCATTGTATTACATACAAAAAAAATACATAGGTATAAAAAGTTTGTTGAAAGTTTTTTTTTATTTTTCACATAGGTTTTTGAATTCTCATTTTGTTTATAGTTTTATGTGTATGTATATGAAAGGTTTATAATCAACTTTATAAAATCATCTCACCGACTATGTCTTTACGGCATAAATAAATTTGGTAAAGTTTGAAGAAATATTTTTTTTTAAACTATTTTATTCAAAAAGAATGTTTTTACAAATTATTTTTTTTTTAATATAATATTTTTAATTAATTTTTTTAATTTATACAATTAAAATTTTAATTATTTTTTTTTTTAATTTTAATTAAATTTTTTAATTTATAGTATTAAGTTTTTAATTAAATAAATATCCATTTATTTTTAATTAACGACATACAAATATTTTTAATTTATTTGCGCATTTAAGTGATTGGTCCGGATTTAATTAATTTTTTAATTAAATCTACGAATTTTTTAATTAAATATAGTGTTTATAAACCGGTTAACCGAAAAACCGGTTTTTTCCCAAAATTTCGGTTTTTTTTGCAAACCGGTTAACCGGAATTGAAAATTTCCGGTGCACCAAAACCCGTTTTTTTTCTGTCGGTTAACCGGTTTCTTTAAATACATGCAAAACGGATTATTTTTGCAATTATTAAGGGTTTTTACTTATTTTTTATGACATTTTAAAAATTTTGTTAAAAAAAACCTTGAAAATCCGTGAGAAAGAAAGTCTAAAATATTTTTTATCTACAAGAAACAATTTTCCAAATAGGGATTTTATTCCGAATCTGGTAAATATTAAAAATTCACATTGTTGTAAGAACGTTTTGGGCACTTTCATTGAAAACTTTATAAGTGACTGTTAACCAGATAGTAAAATTCCTGTTAATGGAGAGAATGCCAATAAAAGAACATTGAAATAAAATACGGTACTGCAATTTACAACGAAGTGATGTATTTTTTAAATAAAACCAATAAAAGTTAAATTAAAGCCCCGGAAAATAAGGGAAAATAAAAGCACCGTATTTAAATACCGCTATTTTGAAAAGGTATCAGTTGCCAACTTTGCTGAAAGAAACAAATATATTAACTTAAGTTACATATTCGCTTTTGTATTTAATAAAATTTAGCTATTTTAAAGTATTTTTGGGGTTTGTCAGTTAAAGAAAAAAACCGGTTAACCGGTTTTTTCATTTCGGTTTAACCGAGAAAACCGGTTAACTGAAAAAGCTGATTTTCGGTTAACCGAGAAACCGGTTTTCCAATATGCCGGTTTTTTATAAACACTAATTAATTATTTTTTTTATTTTTTTCTGCGTATGTTGGCATTATTTACCGACCCAATTAGAAATGTCGTTAAGACATCTTAAAGACTTCCTTATGACAATGTCAGTGTACCTGCTGACTGAAAAATCTCTGACCATACAAAAAACCTCATGACACCTCCTGACTTTTTCAAGTATTTTGTCAAAATTCCTCGGCGACAAGTAAGCAGGTAGTCAATAGTGCTGACTACATTATGACATGTACATAGTACGTCAGAGATCGTTAAAAAATTAAAAAAATATTAATCACGTCTTTTTATTTACACTACTTCACTATTTTTATCTGTCCATTTCTTAAATTTATTTTTTTAACACTTACTATTTTTATCTGCCTCACTTGGTCCGCGAACTCAGAACCTTCTGTTCACTGGTCTAGCACCTTACCCCTTTAGCCAAACTTTGATAATAAAAGTGTTTATTTAAAAACAAATTTAAATTAATTTATTATTTGAATTGTCCTGTTATATATATTTCGTCACCTGAATTGAAAAATGCCACAATATAAATTTTTCTTTCTCAAATATACCATTTTGTTAAATATTAATTGGAATTTGGCTTCATCCTATTTATCAAGATATTGTTAGAGGTATTTAAGTGTATCTTAGTTGTTTTTAATATTATTTATACAAAACAAAAAAAATCATTTACAAAAAAATTATTGCAGGAGCCCTTTGCAATTACGGTGACGATATATTCAATTTATTTAGTTTTTGACAAATTTGAAAATATTATGATTTCAAAATATATTTTATTACAAACAATTTTAAGTTGTGGTTGGCCTAGTTGTCTAGCAGGTTCGACAGCTTATGTGTTGTAGATTTTTGGCCTCGGTTCAATCCCCGATCGCGGATTTTTTTTTTATTTTTTTTTTTATTGTTTTAAGACCAATTCAATTTTATTTTATTAATTACAAAGAAAACTAAAAGAATTTTAAAGGATTAAACAAAATTTCATCGATTTTACATCGGGAAAAAATTTTTTTAGTGATTGGTCGGATTTGCTATATAATTGTCAGCATTAAAAACATGATTTTTCTAAATTGATAAGACAACTTATATGACAAGTAAGTACATTTATAGAACTTAGGGAGCTCCGACAAAAATTATGACATGTCCTTAAGTTGTCTTTAGTAAAATGTATTCACTTGCTGACTTCTACCTGATGAATCATTACTGACATTGTCTTAAAGACAAAATTTCTAATTGGGGTAATGCCAAATTTTTACTTATCGAATGAAACACTAATTATTTTAACAAGTGCGTGAGACAAAAATAAGTAGTGAAGAGTATGGAGATAAATAAGTGGTTACTGTCTCAGATTACTAATAAGAAGTAAAAACCCATTACCAATAAGAAGTAAAATAATAAGTTACCCAATGTGAGTAATTAAGCATTTAAAATTTAACTTGTTTTTGATAAAAATTAAAAATTGTTTAATTTTTATTAAGTTTTTTTAATAATTTTTGAGTCAATTGAATTGTAAAGGTTAAAAATGCAAGGGCATGGAGATGTTATTACTTAGAAGTACTTTTGTAACTTATTACTGAAAACTGTTTATTTTCATATTACTTAAAAGTATTTTAACAACATATTATTTAAAAGTAGGTACGTTTGGGCTTAAAATAATGTTAATGGTAAAGTATAGTCATTATAAATAATGTACTTGGTAATGATTACTTTTCACCACTCATTACCATGCTTTTGCTGGGTATACATGATCAAACTTTTTATTCATATACTTCAAAATATAAACCAAATGTGAATTGCACAAGCAAGCATCAACAAAAAGTATATCAATATTTTCCCCGAGTTATGAAAAATGTACTAAAATAGTGGAAAAAACTTTCTCAAATTCAAGAAGATAAATATTATGAACTAATTGGTAGTAAATTACGCCCTAAAAATAATTTTTTTTAACTTAATTCTGTTTTAAGAAATATCCCTTAAATGCATGAGGTCAGCTCCCAATAAGGAGACCGAGCTAGCCTTATGTAAAATCGCTCGCTAAACACGAATTGGATATTAATTTTCCTGGAAAATGCACCTGTTTCCCAGAAAAGCGGAAAAAGGACAATTTCTGACGTGTACCATATATGGTACACTATGCATTCTATACATATTTTTAATAAATACAATTTGCTGGAAATATTATTTTATTTATTACACTCAAAATATTTTGTAGGCAAAAACAAAAGAAAAACACACTTAAAACCAGTGAATAAACAATTGAAAACCATCCCAGTAATTATTCATTTGTTTTAAAAACATCAACATTTATTTTTTACTGTTGGCAAAATTTTCTAAAAAAAATAACACTAAACATTAAAAAACAAGTAAGAAAGTTATAGTCGGTCAAGACCGACCATATGATACCCTACACCAGTGTTTTCCGGAAAATGGGTCCCAAGTCCAAACATGGACCGATTGTATCTGTCTTTTGTTAGATCTTTATTTAGTGTAGAAAACACACACAGATCAATTTTAAGTAGAATTGGTTAATTTTTTTTTGTCAATAGAACAATTTAACTGAATATCGATCGAAATTTTTATATAAGGGACTAAGTCCAAAAATGGTCCAATTATATTCCGATTTGATAAGGTTGCTAAGGTACACGTTTAGCACCTAAAAATAATTTTTTATCAAATATTTCCATTTTTATGAATTTTGAGGGAATTATGTGAATATCGGGAAGGTGGTTTGTATGGGGACTACCAGAAGGACTGACCCGATTCCTTTGAAATTCGGAATGGTGATTTTTGCATACAAAATTTGATTACTTGCTGAATTTCAAAGCGATATATATTATAATACGGTTATTAGAGTCATTAAAGCCGAATCCAAAGGGGGCGTTTGTATGGGGGCTAGGTCTTAACATGGACCGATTTTCTCCAATTTCAATAGGCTTCGTCCTTGGGCCAAAAGATGCTTACGTTTCAAATTTCAGGTCAATTGATGGAAAATTGCGACCTGTATCGTGCTTAAACCGATAGATGGACAGACGGACGGACGGACGGACGGACAGACGGACGGACGGACGGACATCGCTAAATCGACTCAAAAAGTTATTCTGCACAAACTCAATATACCCTGTACCACAGAGTGGTGTAGGGTATAATTACGGTTTTTTCATTCTTTTTTACCAACAAATTCGAAAAAAATAACCTTCGAAAACATTAAAAATTAATGATAGTTCTGTTATTTTTACCAACAAATTCCAAAAAAATAACCTACCAAAACATTAAAAACTAATGATTTCGTAGGTTATTTTATATAATTTTTTATTGAAATATTTTTTTAAATTTTTTTAATAAAATTTTGGGGAATCGATCCCGCAATCAACTACATTCTGGCCAGACACTCTACCCATCGTGCCAAAGCCACTTGATACAAATATGTTTTTATATTTCTATAAATAATTTTTTGAATTTTTTTTCTACAAACAAATAACTGACTTGTGTAGGTAAAAACTAATGATATATCATTAAAAAATACCAACAATTTAAAAAAAAATTACTTACACAAATCATTAAAAATTTAAAGAATAATCAGTAGTTTTTACTTACAAAACAAAAATAAATGACTTTATAAATTAAATGTGAGTGAAAGTCTTTATTTTTTAGTGTGTTATTTTTGAAACAAAGGACTGATGTAGTCATTAATAAAAACTGAACATCAAACAAATGTTTTTTCTTTTAAAAACGACTAAACGGAAAACTTTTTAAATAAATTACAAACAGTTAATGACATAATTTTTTGAGTGTAGAAATCAATGAAAAAATATAAAAATAAACCAAAAAATAATTGAAAATAAACTAAAAGTTCATAATATTAAAATTATTAGTAGATTAAAGCCCACACTCAAAGAATTATGTAGGTACATTCCAGTGAATATTCACTTAAAACAAATGAAATTTTATTTAAAAACCATTCCACTGTTTTTTCATTAAAAATAAGATCATATTACAGTCAATTTTGAATGTTAATTTAATGACTAACCAAAACATTAAAAAACTAATGAATATTCATTTATTTTGTATTGAAGAAATTTTTTACTGCCGAAATTGAATGTAGCAGAAAATTAATTTTTAAAACAGTAAATTATTATTTTTAAACTACAAAAAAAGTTAAAAACAAGAATTCCTTAATAAAATTAATGATTTTTCTTTTAAAATAACTTTACTTATTACTTTTTAAAATAACCTACAAACAGTTAATGACATAATTTTCTTAGTGTAAATTTAATAATAATTTTTCTTTCTTAGGGCGGATTACTCAATGAAAAGTTAGCTGCTAACTGCCGATTTAACGGAGCCTTATGTCAAAATTTGTATGAAAAAGTTAAATTTTACGGACAGTTATTTTATAACGGTGCATTGAGTAATCCAGCCTTAGTCTTCTTCTGTATAAATTTTGACCCTTTACCTAAAATCGGTTGTATCAAAATGTCCAAATATTTAATTCCCCCCTTTTTTGGTCATTTTTTTTTTTTCAAATTTAGAGTAATGAATGCTATCGGTAACTTTTTGTGCCATATACAGCATCTCCATGAAAAATTTTTGAAACAATTTAGTGATTTCGAAAAACAAAATCTGCTCTTCGCACCTACAGTTGTGCGTAGGTGTTTTTTTAGCGGGCTCTGTCAAAATCATTGGAAGTTACGTAAACTACAACAAACAACTTGCAAGCAAAATCAAGGGCTTTGTCCGCGATGGAGACTTATCAGAAATGGGTAAATGGATGGACGTGTGAGACAACAGGACAGATTTTGCCTTCTCTTAATTTGAAGCGCACAAGTGAGATGATATCGCTTCCAGGAGGAGGGATTTTGATGGTGGTTACTATAATTACCAGACACTGTATTATAGGGAAGCTCGCAGAGCGATGTGCCGTCAGATGACTTTTTCCGGAGTGCAATATCTTAGGAATTTCATAAGAATCTCTCAAATTGGTTGAACGACAAGGGCAAGTAGGGGAACCTATTTCAGTACCGTGGTATCATAACGGACTTCAGAGTCTACGTGTGCTGACGTAAAATGTCAAAATTCAATATATTGAATGGCAGCAGCCACATAACCTACGTACACAACAGCATTCATACAGCATTCTTCGCGTACATGGGCCAACTTATCATTCTAATTAAGAGACTTGTGGTAGCATTTTTATCATCTACTAGTCACACAGCGATCGAAGAACCCTTTGCATTGTTTTTTGTGGAGTAAAGGTTGGTTCCTAAATCACTATATACAAATTAACTAACATTTACATTCGTATATCAGGAATTCCAGCAGCTTCAAAAACTGATAAGTCCAGTTTGGCAAAGCAAAAAAATTATTCTTCGGAAATTTACACTTTATACTGATATAATCGGTTTCGGATGGATTTCCTACACGTTGTGATATTTGAGAGTTACAAATCAATTCAACCGATACGTCATATAATCCAACATCGGCCCATTATATATCATTAGCCCATTCTATATCATCTATTTGACTAGAAAATAGTAAAAGAATGGCATATATCCAACACATAATAAACATGTGGAAATGCATGATGTACCAAATATGGTACATAGGAAAATAGGGGAGAAAACTATTCCACGATATACAATTTGATTAAAACTGATTAAAATAAGCTAAAAGAAAGTCTAATGTATTCGCCCATATTCGTTTCAACATGATTAATAAATGTTATTAACTACTTTTTCACTATTGAAAGGCACATTTGGAAATTTCTTCAAAAAGTACATTTGACCACTTTGACATCTTCCAGGTAATTTAATTAAATCGTAGGATAGCTAAAACGGAATTCTTATAAAGGCATATAGTCTCAACTTCAATTTACAGCGTTTGGAAACATGATTCTGTTAAATTTGTTCGACTATCATATAATTAAAGACATGTACCATATATGGTACGCTATGCATTTAAGGGATATATTTCAAAAATATTTTTTTTTCATATATTTAGAGAAAATTTTTTTGGCGGTAAGAATTTCTTCAATGTATTAGAGAATTCCATTTAAGGAAAATTAAGGACTATTTAACAGTACATGAACTAAATTTTTTTCCTAACAGTTAAGAAAATTTCCCAACTTTTAGTTAAATTTATCTTAATTGTGGGAAAATTTATAAACTATTTTGAATAAAACTTTTCCAAATTTTAAGTCAAGACTTTTTTAATGTTACTACTATTAACATTAAACATAATAACTCTGTTAAATTACAGAAAATCTCTGCTAATTTAACAGAGTACACCATACAAGCAACATTTCTTGTTAATTTTACTATAAGACTCTGTAAAATGATTTTGACAAAAAAAAAACTGTTAATTTTCCAAGTTTCTAGTAAAATATTGGTTAAATAAAATACTATTTAGCAAAGAAAAACTCTGTAAATGCATTTAATGCAACCAAAAGTTTACAGAAAAAAACTCTGTAAATTTACAAAGTTTAGTAAAAACGTTATTTTTTTTTAAATTTTGATAAGATTTTTGAAAAGATCTTTTTAGTACTTTTTTAACATTTTCTCAAAAAAAATACAAATAAAATTTTGGTATTTTACCAGAAAACTCTGTTTTTAACTATGAAATTAAGATTACATAGAAATAAGTAAATATACAGATTAAACTTAGTTTTTTTGTTATAAAAAATTTCGCTAAAATCTGTATTTAAGCAGAAAACTCTGTTAATTACACCGCTCAACACTCATTTTCCGGTTTGAATTCTGTTGATCAATTTTAGTAGACTTTGATCTCCTGATTATAAATCTGTTCTCCAAATTTTTCCATCACGTCCAGATTTTTAGTTATTCGTGGTTGAAAAGAGAAAAAATTACGATTTTTGCATTATTTGAAAGCCTGCACAGCAGCCATTGAGTGGAATACACATCTGGTATAAAGTGCAAAAGTATAATTTGTCTTTGGCCTCCAACATAGAAAATATTTTTTTCTAATTATTGCATTTGGTTGGGTTACAATTGCGTTTTAAAATGACTCTGTTAAAATTATCATTTTTGTAAAAAAAGGTAAGGTAGATATTAGACTGCCCAGAAAAAAAGCGAAGTTTTTATTTTCTTGGGGGATACCTGCAAATTTTGTTCCTTTTTGTGCAAAAAAATTTCGGTTTTTTTTTGGGATTTTTAAAATAATATCTAGAGGTCGCGATCTCGCGTTTTATAACGATTTATTTTTTTTGAGTTTTTTATTATTTTAAATTGTTAAATATGATTAATATGATAAAATATTAATAATTTCAGACAAAAAAAAATTAAATTAAAAATTAAATATCGCTCATTCCATGAGATGTCTCCCAGCATCTAATCAAATGTTCCTTAATTTATTTGAAATTTTGCACACATGAACACTATGAAGCTATTAAAATAAATCAGTTGTTAGTTCCGAGAAAATCCGTGAATTCGCGAATATATTCGCGTTCGCGAATTCGTGGATTTTCGCGAAACTAAAAACGAATTTATTTTAATTGCTCCATAGTATACCTGTGTGCGAAATTTCAAATAAATTAAAGAACATTTGATTAGATGCTGGGAGACATCTCATGGAATGAGCGATATTTAATTTTTAATTTATTTTTTTTTTTGTCTGAAATTATTAATATTTTATCATATTAATCATATTTAACAATTTAAAATAATAAAAAACTCAAAAAAATAAATCGTTATAAAACGCGAGATCGCGACCTCTAGATATTATTTTAAAAATCCCAAAAAAAAACCGAAATTTTTTTGCACAAAAAGGAACAAAATTCGCAGGTATCCCCCAAGAAAATAACAACTTTGTTTTTTTCTGGGCAGTCTAGTAGATATGTACCTTAGTTTTTTTTGATATTTTTCAAAGAAAAACTAAAAAAAAAAATATTTTATAAATTTAAGTTTTCTGTGTTATTTTTTGTACAAAGCGGAAGATATCTTTAATAGGTTTAAAAGTCTATAAGAAAGAATGAACTTTTGCCTAAATTTTGAGCTCATCACAGTAAAGATTGATCATCTGGTTTTTGTTTTATAGCCTTTTAAAAATGGTGCTTTTTCTAATTTTTTCACAGTGTTTTTTTTTTAAATAAATGTTTGGCCAATAATAGTGCAACAACTTCAATTTTTTTTTGATCATATATTTGAGATCATAGTTCAATTCTACTCTAACGTTTTATAACAGATTTTTATTTCACCCAGTGGCTGCTGTGCAGGCTTTCAAAAAATGCAAAAATCGTGTTTTTTTCGCATTTTCAGTCGCGAATAATTAAAATTCTAGACGTGATGGAAAATTTTAGAGCACAGATTTGGAATCAGTGAGTCAAAATCTTTAAAAATTGTGTATCAAACTTCAAACCGGAGTCAAAAACCTTCGATTTGTTGAGCGGTGTTATCTGTAAAATAAAGATTACAAAGTTAAAAGTAATATAACAGATGAAACTTTGTTTTTTGTCACAGCAAAATACCAAGTATATATTTAAATACGTATTTTGACAGAAAACTCTGTCAAATATCTGTTAAATTGAGATCACAGTCATTTTACAGAGTATTTTACAGAGGTATTATTATGAGTGATATGTTATTTTGTAAAGTTTTTATAAGATTTTAGAAAATATTTTTTTTGGTACTTTTTTAACATTTTCTCAAAAAAATACAGATAAATTTTGGCTTTTTTATACAGAAAACTCTTTTTTTAACTATGAAATTAAGATAACATAGAAATAAGTAAAAATATATATAAAACTTAGTTTTTAGGTTATAAAAGAGTATTTCGCTTAAATCTGTATTTTCGCAGAAAACTCTGTTAATTATCTGTAAAATTAAGATTACAAAGTTAAAAGAAATTTAACAGATGAAACTTTGTTTTTTTTGTCACAACAAAATACAAAGTATTTTCTTTAAATCTGTATTTTGACAGAAAACTCTGTCAAATATCTGTTGAATTAAGATTACAGTAATTTTACAGAGTTATTATTTTGAGTGTAGCAAAGCTCGTGTGCTTAACGAGTTAAGTGGTGCTGTTGTGGTGCAGAGGATGTGTCGTGGCATATGACGCTGGAGGTCCGGGATTCAAATCCCGGAATACGTATAATTTTTTATTTAATTATGTTTTTTTTTAAATAATTTAATAGTTAAAAAAAATAGATTGTAAAGTCGACTAAATTTGTTTGTTTTTTGGTATTTTTTTTTTTAAGGTTAAAATATTTTCTGAGTGCAAAAAATGCTACATTGTTGCAGGGCCATGTCAACATTTTAAAAATACACATTTTAACAATGCGCGTGTTTTTGTTTAGAAAAGAAAACACCATTAGTCACATTTTTTCTTTAAAAATTTTCAGATTTTCCCAATAAAATGTTTTTTCTTTTCTTTATTAAGAAATACCATATAATTACAAATCATATACTAATTTTACCTAACCGAGAACTGGTAACAATGACCTTCGTCTCGTTCTAGCAAAACAGACCAATACCTCTAGTTGGAGTCGAACCCACGACCCCCAAACTTATAGGCTAGCACGCTAATAACTACCCTACTGAAGCGCCTTCCCAATAATTTTTTTTTAGATATTTCCTTCGGATTTAAAATTTTTTTCTTTTGGAAAATTTTTTAGAAAGTTTCAATCTTTCTTGTTTTCTTTTTTTCTTCCTTTTTTTCTGTTTTAAGTTTAGTCTGGGGGGGATTTCCTCTTCCCCCCACCCTTGTACCCGTGTATGTGTCAAAGTGATGGGTTCCTATAAAAAACAAATTCAAGTATTGGATCAACCCCTTGTCACTTTATACCAGAATAGAACTGGTCACAGAACAAACGAGGATATATTTAAACAACTCAGCTCCTGTTGACCCTATGACGTCCAACTTAAACATAATGGAAATGGCATTTTTTTTGCAATCAGATTCTGATCCACTAGCATTGTGAAGTCAACTGTGATCTCTACCCGGTCAATACCCCAACTCCTGAGTCGAACGTATATGGC